>JARDYH010000006.1:72725000-72930000 GCA_029215795.1 Anniella stebbinsi | reverse complement strand
CAAAAAAAGTATTGATGGCAAGAGTTCCTTGAATATCTCCATTGTGGGATATTCAGGGTAATTTGTTGAATTTCCCCATAACATTTGGGCAATTGCTAAAGTCTTGCTTGTTGGCAATCTATTGAGGCACAGAGGCTGCAGCCAAAAAAGGCCATATGCAGAAAGTTTATCCAGATTTTTTTTCCCCAGCCCCTCTTCTCCTTTTCTTATAATTTGGTAGATGTGCAATACTGTGTACAATTCTGGTTTTCATCAAAAAAGTGAGAATATAAAAGAGGTGGAAGTGAAGCAGATAAGGGCAACTAAAATAACCAATGCCTGGAACACCTTCCATCTGAAGAAAGGCATTTCGGGATGTAAGCCTATATACACCAGTTGCTGGGGAACATGGGTGAGAGGGTGCTGTTGTACCCATGTCCTGCTTGTGGGTTCTTGGTTAACAGCTGGTTAGCCACTGTGTGAACAGAGTGCTGAACTAGATGGACCCTTGGTCTGATCTAGCATGTTCTTGTATTTGTTTTTAAAGTCACCTAAGGGGGCTTTTTATATTTAAAAAAATTATGCATAATGTTAGACATGATACAGTTTAGGAAATCATACACAATATGGAGACATTCTCTTTTTCCTCCTATTAGAAATTCATCCAGTAAAGTTGGGAATTGGGAATTGATAAAAATGGCAGTACGCGTCCTCGCATCACACTGACCTATGAAATGCACAGCCACGAATATTGGAGATAGCCATTCACTTATAAGAGTTGTAAGAACCTTTTCATAGAGGGTAGGGTCTATTCGCAGTTTCATGAACCACCATGGCTATGTTCCCTGAATGGGAATAGACAGAGCGTGTGTGTGTGTATCTATCTGTCTTGGCATTGAAACAGAATGCTGGACTACATGGATGGATCTTGGGTATGATGCAGCAATTGAAGCCTATAAAGATTAGAGCAATACCTTACTTTTTATGGGCTTTGTGTTTTCCTAAGTCTTTGACTAGGATCCCAAAATGCACTACGGACCCAAACGGTGCTGACCTCTGTCTCTTCCTTTGAGCTGTCATCTTTAGGCTCAAAACCAGCAGCTTAGTTGGCTTACACTTTAAAAACACCACATACTTGGAGAGGCTCATGCCAATGCAATTTTGCAAAGTCGTATTTTAGCCAAATGCCCAAATACAACCATCTCTAGAAAGAGATGCAGCTGTACTTCAATCTGATCCCAGTAGTCAAATTGAAAACAAAATGGTGCCCAGCATTGTCAAAATGACATGAAAAGCTGTAACAACATTGGCACCAAGATGAAGCCATGGAGGCAGGCCAAAAAAATTGAGGAACAATTTGATTGACAATTGCTTGACGAAAATAAACCCTCTAATGCACACAGTTGTAGGGAAAGAGATAAGTGTCAACCGATGGAAAGGAAACAATTCCATCTATGAAATGTACCCTTCATATGAAAATGATCAGGATCAGAAGCCAGATATCCCAGACCCACCCTCCAAAAAGAATTAACAGTTAGATGGTCTTTCATAGATTGGACTATGTAATCCACCTAAGACAATGTAGAAAAAGAAAAACAAACAAACAAAGCATATGCATGGTCTCAGCAGCATGCAGTGTTTGGCCCAGTACTTACATGCAAAGGCTGAAGCAGCTGCAATGACAGACTGCTGAAATCATCTTGTGTTACAAGTCTCCATTCTGAAATTACTATCATTTCAATTTCTCAGTGACACTGATCTTGCATGAATAACTGCCAAATAGCACTTCCCCCACAAGAATGTGAGAGCTGTTGCAGGGATCAAGAGATCAATAATGGGAGTCACATCCAAAGCTCCAGTTGTGGGATTCCACCATTGAAAACTTTGGAATTGGTGGCATGGTTTCCCTCTTGTCTAAGAGTGAGGCTGAACACAACTGGAAATGAATTAGGCTGATGTAATCTGTCATGGCTCTCCAGGCAGCCTTTAAAGAATAATGCCATTTCATTGAAGGTCACACTGTAAATTGGTGTACAGCTCAAGCAGCCACTAATACAAATGCATCACTGAGTCAATAAAGCTGAGTGTGCTGTCTGTGCTCAAGATCAGAGCAGGATTCATTTTAGAGCAGGGATTTCTTAAATTTTCCACAGTAAACCTCCCTATACATTAAATGTTGTATCTAGTGATGCCACTCTAGGAATCTCGGTCACATCTTGTCTCCAAGCCATTAGGGATCCTGGTTTTTTTTAAAATAAAAATAAAAATAAAAGCACATGTGCCCAGTTTTCATCACAAACCCTCTGATAGAAGAAAAGGACCACTGAATATCCACAGTTCTTGTTAAATTCCAAACCACCACATCTTCTTGCCCCTTTTTCTTCTACTTACATATCCATGTAACTCTATTCTCTTTGCTGAAATTTCAGAGCATCTATAAGATTTATAGTTTAAGTTATGGGCACAGTCTTTGCCTGTGGGCAGGTTTTCCATGGGGCTTAACAGAACTGTTTCTCTCCCCCCAACACACACATCTACATGGCAGCATACAAGTCAGCTTGGGTAAGGGGAGATGTGCCTTTTATATCCCTATCCAGCCCTTTTTTGTGCTCAAGATCCAACAGAGAGGGAGCAGATGGCAATATAAATAAGAGGTGCACAGGCATTTCTCATTAGACAGACTGCTTTCATAACACGACTTCTATGTGTCCATATACACAGGCTATGGGTGAGGGGAGAAAGAAACAGCTATGCATGTGAGCACTGCATCTTCACCCATGGAAGGATTATGTTTTATGTCGTTATAAAACTCAAAATAAAGTGCACCACCAGTTTTTCCATATGAAATTTGTTTGCAACAAGACAGACAAGGCTTGAATATTCTTTTCTACAAGGAAGGTGGACTTCATGGTCACAACCTACAAAGCAACCTATGCTTCTTACAGAAGTGAAAGCCTCTCATACATTTTGATAGGGCTTGTGCAGAACTTTCCCACAGATTAGGTGCATTGTGTCATTTATTGGTATAGTAAAGGAGGGAGAGCTATTCTATACCTGACGTCTTGGCCAGGGACTACGAAATGAAGACATTAAATTTTTGAAGGCTCACGCCATTGTGAAATGGACACACATTAGCCAGAATTAAAGAATGCTATAGCTTGGTGATATATGTATGTGGGTGTGTTTGTTTTTAATTGCCTTTGCTCTTGACAATTAAAACTCCTTCCCCCAGGGATATCATTCACCTTCATTAAGTTCCTTACTACCAGTATAAAAATTAATGCTTTACTAAGAGTAGAGACAAAGAATCTTTCACAGTGGTACTTCTGCAATAAATTCCATTGTTTGCTGAAAATGAGTAATTAAAAAATGAAAAATTTAACAAGCTGATAATATGAATGCACACACAGGATATGCCACTCTTGATCAGATTGATGGCCTCTCCAAGTTGGTTTCTAGATTTTTATGATAGGCTCCATATGTGAGGCTTGACAGAAAAGAATAATGCATTCAGTCAACTGTGCAATAATGTGTACAGAGAAAAAAATATTTCCTGACCTCTATTAGTTCTCTATGATCTATTAAAGTGGAGGTAACAAGACATTTTGATCATCACTAATTTAAACGGTGCACATCCTTCATTCACACAATATTTACTTTGTAGATGTTTGTTACCAACTTTGGCTTCATTGTTCATGGAAACTCTTTTTTCTGCACTCTGTCTCATATGCAGTTGAATCTAACAGATTCAGGTCTTTAGAATAATTGGCACTTTAAGTTTGTATTATTGGGAACTACATATCAACCAGACATATGTCCAGCCAGTTTAAAACGATTATCACCAACTGTTGGGGTATTCTGGAGTACACTGACAGTATTATTGCTTCCAGTATTCATCTAAAAAAAACTGTGCCCCAGCAGATCTAGCTTTTCACACTCCACAGTGAAGTGCCTAACCCTTTAACTTCCTGTCAGGTTTGCTGTGTGCTCATCCTGGTGATACAGCACAACGAAAACAATAACTCTCACATGATACATTATCAAAGGTCATACAAAAGGTAAGCTCCTCTAAAACAGCTCAGGTCTTCTATAAAGTGGGACAGTTTTAGTTTCCTGGAGGTTTGTTTGACAGTGGTTTCTAGCATCACAGGCTCTGGTCTACAGGATACCACAGAGCCTTTATGTCCCCTGCTCAGACTACAGCATTGTGTTTTTCTACCCATTAACCAAGGATAAATGACCTAGATATTGTGCCTATCAAAGACTCATTTCTCTTTTACCCTTTTGTTCTTTAATGTACCACATTATCACACGCTGAACACATTTGAAAGTATTCCTAGTCTCACAAGCCCTTTTGAGAGAGTAATGCAGGGTTTTGTGTGTCTTTCTGAAGCTTTAGCTAGGGTGGAATAATACTAACATAATTCAGCGCTTTTCTTCTTGTCTATTTCTCACAGAATGCCAATTCGGTACATTTAGGAATAGAAAGGCTGGTAAAAGAAGATATAGTTTTTAAAAAGTACCAAAACCGGGGGAAGACAGCACACAATGATATATTTGCGAATACAAAAAATAAGCAAACACCAGTTGTGATTTCCCTAATCACTACATTCTATAAATTACATCTCTGCATATCATGAGTCACTTTTATTAAAAGCATCATTACTACAGTTGGCAGCAATTTACATCTTATCTTACATGATAGCAGTTTCCAAGGAAAAAAATAAAAAGACATCACAACAAAGAAAAACAAATACATTTACAAAGTCATGTCTGTAAACTTCAAGGCTAGTTTAGAGTTGAGGTAATCTGTTTAGCTTTGTGGCTAAAGTAACAAAGTCCTTTAATTTAAAAAGGTACCTGATTTTTAAATTTTTTTTGTTTTACCAGTGCATTACAAGATCACGAGACGATTTAACTGTAGTTTTATCCTGCAAGAACCTTTTCAGTGGGTAATTTCCAAAAGGTACTCTTCACATTCAACAGCTGCCTTATTATTGCTGTGTCTCAAGACAGAGAGACATTCACACTATCATGGAGATTGTCAGAGAATGTGTGTGTATGTGCACGAGTGAACCCCCATACAGTCAAAATGATGCGCAAGTATGATATGTATGGTAAATTTCATCTTGACCTTCACAGCAAAGAATAAAAATAAAAAATTAAATATATAACTTCATACTTCCTTTAAGCAACACTTCCTTCTATTTAGTGCCACTCTATTACAAATTGCTGCTTTTATAATACCAATGGTACCAAAAGGAAAAAAGAGCAGAGCATTATGTCAATTTCCTTAAAAAGACATGATCACCTCTCAATTTCATCTCTCCTAGGGATAATAAATAATGCACTGCACAATACTTAATGACCAAGTTACCTTTTGACACATCTGTATAACATGACTTGAACTTTTTGTTTGCTACACTATGTTACAGAACAGCTTATAAAAACTAAGTATGGACATTAACTGTGAGTGTAAACAGTAGGACTACCACTTGTCAAAAGTTTAAAACACTTTAACAGTAACTGGTACTGCTTACTCATAATTTTCATTGTTTTCTATTTCATCCCCCCCATCAAGCGAGTCTAATTCTTCACCCTGTGCTATTTCATCTTCTAAAGCGGAGGAATCTGCAGTTTTATCAAGGCTCTCCTCTGCATCACTGCCCTCTAGATTTTCATCATCTTTAAAGGCAGCTCCTTCAGTTTTATCAGTAACCTTCACTTCACTGGAGCCCACTGCATTCTGAAGTCCTGCTAATGCTGGGAAACCAGGTAGTGTCAATCCTCCCAGTCCTGGAGGTAGAAACATAGATGGATAGAACAGGCCAGGAGCCATGGTGGACAGAAGGAAAGGATTGAAGGTCAGAGGGTTGGCAGGCAATCCAGTGTTGGTGGTGGCAGCGGCTGCAGCAGCAGTTGCACTGGCAGATCCATTTGCAGAGTCAGTAGCAGAAACAGTGTCTGTGCTTTTCTCGGAGTCTTTGTTCTCCTCTTCATTTTCAGTCTTCTTTTCTTCTACTTTTGAAGTGCCATCTTCAGTTTCTCCTTGACTGGAAGCCATAGTGGTGTTTCCAGAAGCAGCTGTTATTGGGTTATTCAACAATCCACTTAGTCCAAACATGTTGGGCAACCCTGCCATACCTGGCAGCATCAGAGGCAGCATGGCAGTTGGATTTTTAGAATCACCTCCAGCAGCAGCAGCAGCAGCAGCAGCTGTCGCTAGTCCTGGAGGGAAGCCCATGAGACCTGCAAGCTGGAGAGACTGGAGGTTCTGTAAATTCTGAAGGCTCGTGAGATCCATTCCAGCGAACAGACTGTTCATTAGCAGTGGGTTAATTCCCGAAGTTGAAGCTACAGCGGCAGCAGCTGCAGCTGCTTTGGCAATTTCGCTTTTTGGCCTTCTCCCTCTTCTGCTCGCTCCCTCTTCCCGCACAACAGGTCCTGTGAGAAGACGGTCAAACATAGATTCTGGAACAAAACCCTATATAAGGGAAGAAAGCAAATTCCATGCCATTATTCCATGCCATTACTTACAGGGATGTTTGGAGATTGAGCATTTCATGTTGGACTGCTCACATGACACATTAAAGTATGCAATACCAAAGACAAGGAAATCAAAGAACATTCTGCCAATTAGATCTTGTTTACACAATGCAGTTTCTTCCTCCTCTTATCAAGGGCCAGACAACATATTTCTAAGCATGTGAGTTAGCAAAGGTATCCCACATGCAAAAATGCATGTTGCTTACCTGTAACTGTAGTTCTTCAAGTGGTCATCTGTGCAGTCACACCATGGGCTCGCGCCGGCGCCGAGCCCTGCTTCGGGAAACTTCTATAGCTAGTTAGCTTTTTTGGCGGGAACCCCTCCCCCCCGTCCTATTGCACATGCTCCGGGTTCCCACTCACCTCAGTTCCCTGAGACCGCAAGGCCCTGCAACTGAGATGACTACCTTGACTTTCTATAAAACCATGAAAGTATGAGCATGACGAAAATCAACTTGACAATCAAGCGATGCCAAGAGGGGACGGCAACCTGCATTTCTTCTTCGTGGTCTCTGCATCACACCATGGACGACTAACAAGCCAACTTACTGGGGGAGGGTAGGCTCGCTGATTGGCCCTCGAAGAACCTGAAGTGCAGTCACTGAAGCACTGAGGAAAGCACAGCTCGACCAAAAGAGCTGTCTGCTCTAGCCCTCACATCCAACTTGTAATGTTTCACGAACGTGGAGATGGAGGACCAAGTGGCTGCTTTACATATGTCAGGGATTGAGGTACCACGAAAAAAGCAGTGGAAGTTGATTGGGCTCTTGTGGAGTGTGCTCTGACTGAGAGTGGTGGTTGCTGGCCAACCAGCTGGTAGGCTAAGGAGATAGTCTGTACAATCCATTGAGATAAACGCTGCGAAGATACTGGCAAGCCTTTAGGTTTCCCGCCATAACAGACAAAAAGACGGCGGGACTTACGAAAACCCTCTGATCTTGCAAAAGGCTAGGGCCCTTCTAACATCTAGGGAATGCAACCTAGAACAAACGAGATCCGAGGATGCCTGGAAGAACGTGGGCAACACAATGTCTTGATTCATGTGGAAACTGGAGACCACCTTAGGAATAAAGGCCTGGTCAGGCCTCAAAACCACTTTGTCCCGAAAGAACTGTGTATAAGGAGGGTCGACAACCAGAGCGCTCAATTCAGAAGCCCGTCTCGCCGATGTTATGGCAATTAGGAAAACTGTCTTAAAGGTTAAGAGTCGGATATCCGTAGTTGCCAATGGTTCAAAAGGTTTTGATGACAGGGCAGCCAGCACCAATGAGAGACTCCATTGCGGGACTAAGGAACGCGTTGGTGGAAATAGGTTGTGTAAACCTCTTAAAAAACTCTTCGAGACAGGGTGTGAAAAAGCAGAAAAACCATTTAAAAGGGCGTGGTTAAACTTTGATGGAACTTGGTTTTAAACCTAGGGAATGAAGGTGATAAAGAAAGGTGAGAATATCCTCTATTGGACCAAATCTGGGGTCAAAGTCTTTTACTCTGGCAAAGAGTAGGAACCACTCCCACTTGCTCTTATAAGAGGATCTGGTGGAAGGTTTTCGTGCTGCTTCCAGGATGGATCTGATGTCCTGATGAAGGGTCAGGTCTTGCCATCTGGCCGGATTCTCCAGGCTGTAAGTTTTAGAGACTTGATGTCTGGATGGAGAATCTTGCCCCTGGCTTTGTAGAGAAGGTCTGGTTGACATGGGAGTCGCCAAGTCTGATTGTTGGCGAGTCTGAGTAATAAGGCGAACCATGCTTGTCTTGGCCACCAAGGGACTATCAAAATGGCGTCCGTGTGGTGTCTGGAGATCAAGGGAAATGGGGGAAACATGTACATCAACCCTGGGCTCCAGGGGAAGTTGAATGCATTTCCCTTGGACGACAGGCTGACCCCCGCTCTTGAGCAAAAATTCTGGCATGCTGCATTGTCTGGAGATGCAAAAAGATCTGTCTCCGGCGTACCCCATCGAGCGAAGATTTTCCCCAACACAACTGGGGACAGCTGCCACTCGTGGGTGTCTGAGAAATTCCGACTAAGATAATCGGCTTGAATGTTGTCGGCTCCCGCAAAATGCAGGGCAGAGATTCTGATGTCTCTGTGGAGAGCCCAGTGGAGGATGCCCAATGTGAGTCGAATTAGCTGAGGAGACCTTGTGCCCCCTTCCTTGTTCAGGTACCAGACGACAGCAGTGTTGTCTGAGAGGATCCGAACGTGGCGACCGTGCAGATGCGTCTGGAAAGCGAGCAGAACTCTCTTCACCGCAAGTAGCTCTAATCTGTTTATATGATGGTGTCTCTCCGAATGTGACCATCTTTCTTGGATGGTGTAGCCATCGCAGTGGGCTCCCCAACCCAGGAGTGACGCGTGGTGAGGAATTTGGATGGGCCCGGGTCGACAAACGGCATCCCTGTGGAGAGGTTGCGGGGGTTCGTCCACCAACGTAGGGAGTCCTGTACTGACTGGGACATGGTAAGAAAAATCTTGTGGGGATCCATGGTTGGATCGAAACTTCCGAGTAGCAGTTGCTGCAAGGGGCGCATGTGCAAACATGCCCATCGAACTACGAATACCGACGAGGCCATGAGGCCCAACAGTCTGAGGGCGGCGAAGGCTGATGCTCAGTGTTGGAGGCTTAACCGGAACAACAGGTCGCGAAGGGTCTGGATTCTGTCCCGTGGGAGAAAAGCCCTTCCTAGTGTGGAGTCTAGGTGAACACTGATGAAGCGGATTGACTGAGACGGCTGGAAAATGGATTTTTCCATGTTGATCTGAAGGCCCAGTGATAGCAGCAGGGTTTTCACTGTCTCTACGTCCTTGGACGCCTGGCGCTGTGTTGTGGAGACTATCAGCCAGTTGTCTAAGTACGGGTAGATTTCTATGCCCAGTGAACGAAGATGGGCGCACACTGCTGCCATACACTTCGTAAAAACTCTGGGAGCAGTCTTTAGGCCAAATGGAAGGACCGAGAACTGAAATATGCTCTGCCCTATGATGAACCTGAGGTATCACCGATGGGAAGGATGAATTGCAATGTGAAAATAGGCATCTTTTAAGTCTATGAGAGTAAACCATTTGTTCCTTTTCAACAGGGGGAGGATGATGGCCAACGTTATCATACGGAATTTTTTTGTAACAATGAATTTGTTTAGATGTCTGAGATCCATAATAGGGCGAAGCCCTCCGTCCCTCTTTGGGACCGTGAAGTAGCGGGAGTAGAACCCCGTGCGGATGTTGGTCGACAACACTCTTGTGATGGCTCCCTTCTGTATCAGAGATTAAGTCTCTTGGAACAAGATGTCTGAAGGGGGCGTAACTTTCACAGTACCGGTGGGAGGGGGCCCCTCGAACTCTATTCTGTAGCCGTTGGTAATGATGTTGAGGACCCATCTGTCTGACGTAATGGATGCCCAATTGTGATGGAACTGTTGAAGAATGTTCCCAAATGTGAGGGACCATGGAATGCGTGGTCCGGAGTCAAAGGCGACATTTATTGGAATCATCCTGCCTCTGACGTGATTGTCTGAAACAGGAAAGGGACTTTCTCTGCTAAGGATGGGCAGTACTTGTTGAGGGCGGATAACGGGTCTGTCGATCCTGGAAACGTTTTGGTTGGTACGGCACTGGGCGGTACCACTTACGAGGCCGATATGTTGGCTGAGGAGGCTGATGGAACCCCATTTTCCGGGCTGTCATTTTAGCTTTTTGAATGGCGTCCAGTGCCGTGTCTGTAGTTGTGTTGAAGAGACCTTCCCCATCAAACAGGAGGTCCTCAATCCTAGACTTGGTCTCTTGCGGCAGGGTAGCCGACCTCAGCCAAGCGTGACGACAAAGGGTGACCGCCCCAATCATCGCTTTTGAAACACAGTCTGTCAAATGGCGCAAAGTGGTAAGCTCTTGTGTCGACAGACGGATTGCCTCAGATTGAAACACGTGAGCGAGTTCACGCTGGTCGGCAGGGAGGTGAGTCATGAGGGATGCCATCTTCTCCCATAAAAAGAGCTGATATCTAGCCATAATGGCCTGATAATTGATGACTTTCAATCCTAGCGCGGTTGAAGAGTAAATTCGACGGCCAAACATATCCAATTTGCGCCCCTCCTTGTCTGTTGGAGTTGAATAGGCACTATTGAATTAGGTTTGGGGTGGATGAATAGAAAAGCAGCATCTGACTCCTTGATCTTGTATAGGGCATCTAACCGCTTTGACGTGGGGCCCATGGTGGATGGGTTGGACCAGGATTGCTTTGCTGTTTTAAGCAACGTGGAAATATAAGGAAAGACCAGCTGTGATGACGGTTCAGTGTACATAACATCAAAGATGCCGTTTGATACTTGTTCCTCAGGCTGTTGATGATCTATGCCTAGGGACTGTGCCATCCGGAGCATTTGCTCATTAAAGTTACCCAGCTCCATTGATGGAGAAGCTCGTTCCGTAGTTCCCACACCCTCATCTGGAGACGGTACCGACGAGGAGTCGGAGATATAGTCCTCCACTGATTGCGGCAAGGAAGGAGTAGGCACTTTGATCTGTCGCTCCAGTACCGAGGGAAGATGCGTTGGTACCGAGAGCGCTGCTGAAGGAGTCCGGTGCGGAGGACGGAAGGGGTGATTATCTGTCAGACGTTCGCCCGTATATGGGTCAAATGCATAGTGGTATCGACAGCTCGCATCGTCTCGGTATCGACGAGAATGTGATGAAAGCTCCGAGCGATTAGAGTAGCGATCCCAGTCCTGAGATCGAGACCTCGAGCGGGATCGGGAACGACAAAAGTCAGAACGGCTCCTCGATGCTCTGGAGGACGTAAACGATCGAGGCGATGATGGTATCGGTACCAGAGCAGATGTCGAATCAAAAATGTCCTCATCCAAAGCCGGTGAAGGCGTCGGTACCGAGGGAAGTATCAGTACCGACTGGCCCTGTACTCGCGCAGCTGGCATGGAGTCCAGAAGAGTTGGCTCGAGGGCGACAACCGAAGGTGCAGGCGAAGGTATCGCAACTTGGGAGCTAGATGGGACCGGTACCGAAGTCCTCGACACCAATGGAGGTAGAGATGTTACTGAGTGCCCCGACTTCGATCTCGAGTGCCTAGGTCTCGAGGGCGAAGGAGACGGTACCGTATGCCTCGATTCCGAGGGGGAAATGTCGACGAGTCTCATTGGTACCGATGTCTGTACCAAGAACGACAGACTCGGTGGTTTCAGAATGTCTTTGCGAGTCTTAATAGATTTTTCAGGGGGAGCCGTTTCGGCTTCTTTTTCATTTTCGCCTCGTCATGAGACCTGGTGGGTGACTTGCCAGGCGTTGCTGGGTTAGAGCGGCTTGCAGGCAAGGCCACGCGCTCCCCAGAATTGGATGCAGGGGAAGGCATCGTGAGAGGGGTATCTACCGCCTCAAGTGCTTTTTTCCAGAGGAGTCCGCGGAATCGATCTGCTTGGTTACGACGCGCTTGCCTGGAAAAACCCATGCAGTGTGCACAGGTCTCGACAATATGAGCCTCCCCCAGGCAAAGTAAACATAAAGAGTGCCCATCAGTCAGGGCCAGCTTAGCTCTACATTTGGAACACTTTTTAAATAAGGCCGTCTGCGCCATAAGGGCTCGCCAGACAGGGAACAAACTCTTAACGATATACTTATTATTATTATTATTTTAAAAAAACTATATCTAACTACTAAATCTAGCACGAGGAAATAAAGCTAACTAACTAACTACTCTATTTTAGAGAAGAAAATACGAACGGACGTTCGACGAAGTATCCCGCGAGGCAAACAGCACAGCGGTTGAAGAAGAACTGAGGTGAGCGGGAACCCAGAGCATGCGCGATAGGACCGGGAAGGGGGGGGGGGTCCCGCCAAAAAAGCTAACTAGCTATAGAAGTTTCCCAAAGCAGGGCTCGGTGCCGGCGCGAGCCCATGGTGTGATGCACAGAGACCACAAAGAAAAACAATCACTTTTCAACATAAGTAACACAAACACGCAAACTAATCAATGTAAGAACACACAGAGGCAGTAGGTAATGCTCAGAAGTCAAATCGTCCAAAGACAACTCAATAATATAAAAATGCAACAGATGTAAAAAGCCTTGTAAAAAAAAATCTGGGGCAAATGAAACATATGTAATTCTTGCTCTGACAACTACTAGGTTTGTTGATTTTAAGAAAACACATTTCTCTGTACACATGCCTGAAATATGAGAAAGGGAGAAAGCAGCCCACATTTGATTGTGAGAGACTTGCTTACTTAAAGTATATGGATCTATTATTGGTGTGGAAAGTTTAGTCTATAATCAATCTCACATATATTAATCTTGCATTTAATATAAAACAGATATACACTAATGAAGCACATACAAATGGTCCTCACTAGATAACTATCTCATTGAGAGAGAAAGAGAGAGGATAGATACAGCTAAGTTTTAAAAATGTTCAGACCACTTATGTTTTAATTCCCCTTGTAGTTAAAAAACAAAAACTTATCTAAAATATAAATTCCACTTACAGACTGTTTAACGATGTCAGTCCAATCTGGAGCAACAGCAAATTCAGGATTTTCTTCCAGCCATCTTGGCAGGTCCTTCATTGGTGGGGCCATAGCTCCACCCATCTAGTAAAATATATTAGAGATTCACTGACGAAAAGAAAACCTGTACTGCATATTTCATATCCAGTTTATCAAATGTATCTGATTATTTATTAGAGAATACTAACATTGCTGGTAATCAAAATATGACCAATGAAGTTCACCTCAGTCTTTGGCAGTGCACCAAGTATGGGAAAGTAATCTGCCAAATATTTTAAGAATCTTGCAACTCAAAACGTAGTATCCAATTGGGGGCTTGTGTGAGTGGCTGGGCATGATGTAGCACTTCCAGAGGCAAGCCCTGAAATGAGTACAATGTGGCAGCACATGGACTGGGGTCCGCTGTGTGCCAAATTGTCTCAAATTGGATACTACCCAAAATTCAGAATGCTCATAGAGTTAAAAGGGGACATCTAGTCCAACTCTCTGCTCGAAGCAGGAAATCTAGAGCTAGAGTATCTTCAACAAATAGTTGTCCAGCCTCTGCTTGAAGACCTGCAGTGAAGGAGCCCACCCACCCCACAAGGGAAATGGATCCATACAGATACTTTGAAAGTAGTGATACAGAAGTCAGTGGAAATTGCATGCCTGACAGGGTCCAGATAAACCACCTCACTCAAATTTAATTGCTAGCCAGAAACAGCAATTAGTGCTAAAACAAGCCAGTCAAAGCATTACCTTCTTGCCATTTCGCTTATTTACAACAGGAACCCTCTCTTCTCCAGTTAAGGTGTTTATATCCAGTTTATTAGGATTTCGACATCTGTGCCGTTTCTGCTTCGGCTTCTGAAATGGTGAAAACAGCACATCTGCACTCTTCTAAGAAAGGGGAAAATACAATGCATTACTTTCAGGCTTATTATCTTGTCTGTAAGAACAGCTGATCAGCTCACTATGTTTTAAATTTTAAAAAAATGTTTATTTATATTCAAGAATTTATATTACAGTTTGAACAAGACTTAACAAAACATTTATATAACCTGAATGTCCTTCATTTTTAATTATTATAAAACCATAATCTAACAAATGGATAAACATCAATTTTAAATATATAAAATAACTTTACAACAAAATAATTTTCTAATATCTTCATGAATCCAGAGAGGCTGCTGCTTCACAAACATTATGGCAGATTAAAAATAATAGTTTTGAGCGAATGAAAGACAAGTAAGACTTCGAACTCAAAAGTATTTCCATGACTAACACTTACTGGTACATAACTTGGCATATCAACATTGTATGTAGGATGCAATTTAAGCCATTCAACTAAATCCTTGTTTTTAGGAGCATCTTCTCCCATCAGCCTGGTCCCATCCTCCATATTAATGACCGGGATGTGAGTGTCAGGATCCAGTTGTCCAGGAGATGGAATGTTTCTCGGTGGAGGAGTTTCCATTTCTTCATCAAATGCTTTGGTCACTTCTGCATCCTCCTATAACAAGTTGACAAACGTAACAACTTTCAACAGAATGCTAATACATCAGGAGTGACTTCTAAAAACTTGCTAGTACCCCCATCTAGCAATGAAACTTGGGGCAGGGAACCTCTTTAAGCCTAAGGACTGAATTCAATTCAATTTCCAGTGGTGGGTGAGCCCAAAATGCAAATAAATACCAGCATATTGTAGCTTATGTAGCAAATCTTTTACTGCAAAAAAATAATTTGGGGGAAAAGTAAACAAAAGCAGGGAAACCACTAAATGCTTGGTGATTGGAGTAAATGGGATGCAGCGATCTGGGGATCTTTGGAAGTCTGGATTGGAACCCTGGGACTGAGGTTCCTCACCCTGGTTTAGCATATTATTGATGTAGGAATAATGAATCTTCATATTACTCTATGAGTCTGAGAAGAGTTCTTGGTTTTAAAAATTAGTACGTTTTCATCAAAAGCAGAACAACATGTTGCTATTTAAACAGTGAGTTGGATCCAAACTTGGTCAAAGTAGAGCCACTGAAATCAATAGAAGTTAATATCAGGAGCAACTTAACTTACATTGGTTTCAATTGATGTACTCTAAATATGGAAGTCTGGATCCAACCCATTGTTTTAACAATATTTCTGAATACACATTCTTACAGGTTAATCTCCCAAATTCACAAGTGCTCAAAAGCTATACAGTGAATATCTGACACTACAGTTATTCAAGATTGTATTCACTATATGTTATATTTTGAAGAGAACCACCTTTGCAGAGTGAAGTGGTTAGGATGGGGGTTGTGTTTTTTTAGGATCATAACTGAGGCCCTCCATTTTGACTTTACTAATAATCATCACAATCATACATATTTATGTAAGGTTTTAAAATACTCAAAGCACTTCTTGCTATAGTCTTTGCAACAACCCTTTAAGGTAGGTCACTATTATTTATCCCTACTGGGAGCTGTGTCTGAGAAAGAATGGCTTAGCAAAAACGACCTAGCAAATTCATGTCAGAGGCAAGATTCATACTGCTGATTTCCTTTGACACTACATTACACCAGTTCAAAATGCTCCATTATGAAGAACAAACTAAAAAGGAACTCTTCTTCCATAACTATTTTTTGCTCTGGAGAGGTACGTAAAAATAAACTATTTTATTTAGTTATTTAAGGTGTTTAACTGACCAGCATTTTGCTTACTTGAATAAGATCACATGTCTGAATAGGAATAGGGAACTGAGAATACAAAATAAAATATTTTGGAATTAAAATGTCTGTTTTGGTACTGAGGAATTAATGTCAAAGAAAAAGTCTTCTTTCTTACTGCCATCACTGATGCTCGCTTGTTGCTCATAAATAACAGATCAAGCCCTTCTACATTTTTCCTTCTTCCTCTCCTCCTTTTCATAGGTGGTTCTACATCAATTAAAGAACCATTTAGCAGATGCCTTGTGGGTGTGCGTGAAAGACCTGCTTGTAGCAGCTCCATCTGAGTTTTAAAGGCATCAGACACTGGTGTGGAAACATTAGGTAATAGAAACTTCGAAGGAACAGCTGAAAAAGTTGAGGTAGAACTTGTTGCCTCTCGTGAGGCCTTTGATAAGTCTACAATTTTTTCTTGTCCGTTTTCTGAGACAACCTGCGACTCTCGTAACTGGGCAACCATTTCCATGAGATTTCTCCTCTTGGCAGCCCTTTCAGCCTCAATTTCAATCTTCCTCCTTCTCCTCCTCCGCTGGCGTGGAACTGATAAATTGAGTGCATCTTCCTAATGAAAAATTAACATATATCATTATGAGCAATGAAATAACCTTTCCCTTTTTTGCATGGCTTCAACTATCTATCTATCTATCTATCTATCTATCTATCTATCTATCTATCTATCTATCTATATCTAATGAAATAAGCTCAAATATGATTGAACAAACCCAAGTAATGTTTTGTCAGATAGATGGACAGTCTAGATATCTGCTGGGACAGACAGTTATAGATTTTATCCTAATAAAGAATACAACATAAAACCTATTTTAGATTTTAATGGAATTTGTGGTTTTTTCCCCCTCTGAGAAGTTGGGTTTATACCTTTAGATGCTTTTTTCTGCTGCTGTTTTGGCCCTTTTAGTTATGTGCATAAAACAGTTCTAGTTTTATTTCTTTAAAAGCAAATCCAAACCGCGATCAATTCCCTCTTATAAAACTTGCCTTGGATAACTGAGGAGAGACTGTGATATCTTCATTGCCACTAATGTTGGCTTGACCAACCATGGAGAGCTCTGCAAAGCTTCTTTT
The DNA here is from genome assembly GCA_029215795.1 of Anniella stebbinsi. NCBI lineage: Eukaryota > Metazoa > Chordata > Lepidosauria > Squamata > Anniellidae > Anniella > Anniella stebbinsi. The sequence goes on along the minus strand of JARDYH010000006.1, from coordinate 72,913,199 downwards.
CTGTAGAGGGCTGTCCACAGCTGCTGGCGTATACCCAGGTATAAGCCCTTGGAAATCAAACATCTGGCGTCTATTTACTGGCCACTTCCCTTTCAACACTGCTTCACAGATGTTGTCTAATCGGTTGATCATTACTCGATCCTGCAGAAAAGAAAATACATAATGAATGTCATGTGAAAGTAGCCATTTGAGCAGTCAGGCCATGCAATATCCTACAGCTTGGCAGGTCACATAGCTTGACAACTTCAGTAAAATTACAACTGAAATTCCAGATGAGAAAAATATTACAAGTTAACTTGAGATCACATCTAATGCAAAGAGATGCAGAAGAACAGACACATCATTTAAATTAACAGGAATTATGAGGAACATGAGCTCTCTACAGCCCATGTACACAAACCACCTGACACACATTTTCTGAACGCTCACTATTGCTTACATGTACTAAAACTAAACATCACTTAAACCAGTAAAAGTATCATTCTTGTAACTCAAAATCTTTGCCTTCGGTATGTCAGAGCCAACAGGCTGCATCTGCAATTCTGTCCCAGGAAGTGGTTCCTCATTAGTGTCACTATTAATAAAGTTCAATGCTATGAAATGGGCACCAACCTAGGGACATCTAATAAATGTCAATTTTCATTCCACGCCCATTATCACTTCAGGTTCCACTGAAGCGTGCACATTTAAAAATTCTAATTACAGTTTAGCCCACTTAGAATATAGACAAACACAAAAGGTATTCTACTTCATAAAGAATGCTTTAAAACACAATCAGATAGTATATTAAGTGCCTTTCAGAATATGTTTCATATAAATGACTTTTTGATTTCATTAGTTAATAATATTGCAATACCTCCCCAGAAGTATTTGCTTGCCGCCCATTCTTTTTCCATTTATGTGCCGTATAAGACTATTTTATTTTCCCAAGCTTTTGGTTAAAGATATCATGAATATGTTTGTTGTTTTATTAATTGCTTCATATATTGATGGATTTTATTGATTTAAATTATTTTACATTAATTGTAAACTGCCTTGGATGCTCTCTGTGGAAACTTGGGATAAAAATATTTTAAAAACATAAAAAATGTACCCCAAATAAATTATCAACTTTTGAAATTAACTACTGATTACTGAAGAAGTTCAACCTTCAACTCCCTGAACTACGGAACAGTATAAAAGCTACTAGCAGACCTTAGCAGCTGCAGCTGGCTGCTTGCTTTCCCCAGGAATAAGCCTATTACAGCAAGGGTTATTTTCCCCCCTAAACCAGATGGCCCTGTTATGGTGATTAGGAAGCTTAAGACTATTACTACTTTATTTCTCTCTAGCACCCTCTGAAACCAGGAACTGAGTTGTATATAGTACAATGTCACTGCTGCACAGTTTTACCTACTTTGTCCATTTTAAGCAATATTTTTGAATTGTAATCAAAACTAAAAGATACAGCATTAATATTTGTATAGCAGAGCTATCTATGATGACAAGAAATACCATTATAATCTGTCTACAGTAAAAACCGGTTTGGCCCAGGTCAACAGTATTCCTTTATCTCACTTCCTTCAGCCCATAATGTAGCAGCTCCTTGAATCTCAGTTTAAATTTTTATATTTCCATCTACATGAAATTATGCATCTACATGAAATTACGCATTTAATACATCTTGTATTAAAAGTTTTCATAATACCAGCCTTACTCTTTTCAGTTTGTTGGTTTGACCATTTTTGAGGGCGCGGTTACACACGCTACAGGCATCAACCCAGCATTTCCCAAACTTTTTGAAATTGGCCCTCCCTCTTTTGATTGTGCCTCTGAAATAAGGGCAGAATCCAAAGGGCTGCATGCAGAACACTTCCCATACATGGAGGGTTCCAAGGATGTCCCTTGCCTTCTGCAACTCCTTCCAAAACCAGCTCTGAAAAGTTAGGAAAGTTTTTGGGTCTAAATGGTTTGATCTGAATGAGTCAGCACACAGCAGTCAGTCACTATTTCTTCTGTCGCGCTAGGGGCAAAGGGAAGGCAGCCATACAGAATTTTTGGTGGCAGAAGAGGAAGACCTGGAACAGGCAAAGGCATTTTGTCCTCTCTCTATTGCTACCATGTTGGAAAAGTTGGTATGCCCCTAGCAAATGCTTAGCCACTGATGGCCAAGCTGCCAATCCACACACTCTTGAGAATCTCTTATGATCCTTCAAGGGGACCCTGCCCCATAGTTTGAGAAAATTACGTTATGTATTATAAGGGGCGTGAAGCACTTCAATCTTAAGATATGGTTAACATTAGATGGTAGGAATCACTTTGCATTGAACCAACCTTAGGCCAAAAAGAAAAAGCAAATGTTCTTTCATGGAGCAGCTGGGCTACTGATGGATCTCCATCTTCCATATAAAATCCATCACGAGTTTCATCCCTCGCAGTGCTCAGGGATGCATTGCTTTCTTCATCAAAATTCTTACCCTGAGAAATTGTTCCTGCTGAGAAATATCAATCAATAAGAATTAGTCACAATAAGAATTAGCCACAAAAATAGGTAACTTGTGAATATTATTTTTTACAATCTCATTGCAATTTTGATCTGACAGGCAAAATCTTTATGTGGAATTTTCTGTACAACGCAGGCATTGGCTATTCACTCATGTGAATACTGTACTTTTTCATTCCTGCGGTAAAGATTCAAAAAATAGCAATTGAACTGTTGGGAACATTTACAAATAAACCAAGTGAAATTTAGTATGCTATTCTGCAGTGTGATTGCATAGTAATTTCCTAAGGTAACTACAGTGTATGGGGCAAATCATAATATCTTGTGCTCCACCTTTATTACAAATGTAAGTTAACATTACAGTTTTGCCAGTCAGCTCAGGATGAATTCAGATATTTATACTGCACTATAGAAATCCCTGGTTTGTTAGAATCAACCCCTAAAACAGTGCTTTTTAAACAGTGTTCTGGCGAAGCCTTGTGTACCACAACTGATCTACCCTTGCAATATTCAGAGCAACAAACGAACAGGGAGGCCAAATGAGTCTGGTCAGTGCTCCTCAAACCTTTTGCAATGTACAACAGAAAGAGAAATTCTTCAGCGGACAAGTCAATGTGGGAAGGGTTTTTGGAAGGCAGCAAGTTTGAAAAATACTAAATTCTTCCAATCCTAAAACTGTGTCTTCAACAAAAGTTTGAATAAGATCAAATTTAAGATTGATTTCCTTTCTTTTGCACTCAATAAAGTCTGCTGGGAGTATTGCATACTTGGCCTACCAAGTAAACTCAATACTATTCTTTTTAAAAATATATATTTATTGTAACATATAAAGAAATATAATACATATTACAAACAAAAATAATATTCATGCAAAAATCCAAACATCAAATAGTCAAAGAACTCTTATTTGATTAATATTTCTTCACAATTACCTTCAGGTTGGGAGGACTCTTCTGATTTGTCATCATCATCAAGTTTTTCTTCTTCATCATCATCTGAACCTTTCTCAGAAATAGATTTTGGATCTGCTTCTGTACTAAATTCTATGACTTTTATTTCACATTTAACCGGACCAGGCTCAGCCTCGACTTCACATTCCTCTTTATCACTTTTTACTGCCATATCTGTTGCTTCCTCCTCCTCTTTACTGTCAGACTTTTCTTTGGCTGATGCTTTCTCAGGTCCTTCCAATTTAACTTCAGCTTGGTCAGCAGATTTTTCATCTTGTGCTGGTGTAGATGGGATAATAGAGGTTGTCTGACTACAGCAAATACTCAATGGATTTAACAAAGATACAGTATTCAGATTACCTCCACCTCTGTTTTGAGCAAAGTTTTTGTGAGAATCAAGAAAGGAAAGTTCAGGGTCATTCAGGATATGATAATCTGTCCTGCTGACACCATGTTTAGCAGCTCCAATCAGTAAATCTTTGTCATGCTTGCCACATTCCCACCATTCTGGCAGATCCAAACTGGGCTGGCACAGTTTTAGCCTCTCCACCAATTGTGGGTGATGGAGAACCTGCTCTCGGACTTTCCGCAAGAGCTCTATGCGATATAAAGTTCGAGAAGCACGTTCCTCAGTGATTGGTTCAATCACTGTGGAAAGATCAGGGGGCTCTGTAAGAAAAGAGATGAATACATAGATATTAGAAAGGTTTTTAATTACTATACTTTTTACTATATAACAATGTAACCCAAAGTTGCACTTACTATGGTTATATAATGACATATCAAATTAAACCCCCAAACCAGATAAACCCAAGAAAAGAAAAGAAAAGCCTAAAATAAATGCAGTCTTTGTTGCTATTAACCGTAATATCTCAGACTTCAATTGACTGAAATAAGACCTCCCAAATCATTGGGGTCAGTTGCTGAAGTGTTCTGGAATATTTCTGAACATTCCAACTGATTAGGAGTTGATCTTTCTAAATGTATCAATACTAGCCTAGGTACCAATGGGCTTGGTGATTTTAAATTTTATTTATTTATTTAATTTCTAACCCGCCTCTCCATCCAGATCGAGGCGGGGAACAACAATAAATATAAATATAAAAACAATAAACTAGATAAACTATTAAAACAGATAAAAACAAATACATTATTAAAAATGTCTTAAAATTGAACTGGGTAGGTCTGCCGGAAGAGAGCAGTCTTCACGGCTCTCTTAAATTCAAGAAGACTGCTAATTTGTCGAATCTCCTCCGGCAGGCCATTCCACAGTCTGGGAGCAGCAGAAGAGAAGGTCCTCTGGGTAACACTCGCCAGCCTAGTTCTGGCTGACTGCAGTAAATTCTTCCCAGAGGACCTGAGTGTACGGGGCGGATTATACGGGAGAAGGCGATCCTGCAGGTAACCTGGACCCAAATCATGTAGGGCTTTAAAGGTAATAACCAACACTTTATACATCGCCCGGAAACTAATTGGAAGCCAGTGGAGTGGAGTGATTTTAAGATTGGTGTTATGTGATCACCCCTAGGTGTACCGGTGACCAACCTGGCTGCCATATTTTGAACGAATTGAAGTTTCTGGACTAGGCACAAAGGTAGCCCTATGTACAGCGCATTACAGAAGTTGAGCCTTGAAGTTACCAGCGCGTGCACTACCATCGTTAGTGTTGGCGGGAAGAGGTGTAGCAGAGAAGGGAGTGGATGGCACTATTGCAGTGTTAGTTAACAATAGCCCCATGCAGGCGTTCAGTCTGTGTATGTGTGGGCTAAAAGGGTGAAGGAGGTGAGGGAGAGCATACAAGCCATGCCCAACTTCCCCACATGAATTGGTCCCACTCTCTCTGTTCTTGGCCTAGCTGCTGACCATGAGTAGAACTGTCTGTGTGACCCTGTACTTATAGAATTTCTGTATGTGACTAGTGTGAATGGATGCATGTGCACGCAAATTAAGAAAAAGAATGTGCGAAGGGGGAAAAAGACAGAGAAATGTTATATTCGAAACTCTACTTGCATCTCCTCTTGCACTTAACATGACTATCAGTGAACCTACCTTCATCTGGCTTGGCTGGCATTCGGCACACTCGCCTGCACATAGCTACAAAACAACTGAAGTACTTCTCCAAACTTTCATCAGACTTCTTATCAAGTCTGGCAAAGGCTCTGAACTGGTTCCAGTCAAACTGTTGTTTTATAGGGTCAAAAATAACCCCAAAAGTAGACACAACACGATAAAAATCTGCTTCCTCTCTTCTTGTCCATCTGGAAACAGGAAGAGATTAGCATGTCAGAACATCTCTAAGAGTTTTCACACTTAAATCTGATACCAGATTCAATTTGGAAGAAAATGAGTTGTGTTGGAAGCAGACACTCATTTCTGAGAAGGAAGCCTGAATAAACTCACTTTTGACGTTTTTCTGTTATTATAGCCTCTCTTTCAGCTTCTAACGCTCTCACTTCTTCACGAGGTCGACGCCGGCGCCGGTCAGTCTTCATTAGTGCCTCTTGCCTCATTTGTTGCCTTTTATAGCTACGTTGATAGGCAGTAATGAGGCGGCGCAAGCGGGTAGTCAGGGTTGAAGTGTTAGGCCAGTAGAGTTGGCCAAAATCAGCATTGCTGTCACTGTGCTTGCCTACAGAATATTACCAAGACTGAAAGCTTAAAACCAACAATACAAATATCTTTAACAATCAGAAGGTGTCTATCTTAATATTTGGGAATTCCTCTAAGATAGCTAGCTATATGTATATCTTGAACATCACTGTCATAGGCAATATCCTTAATGAAATTCTGGTGGTAACATTCAACCGTATTAGAGAATTTAGAGTAAAATGGGCATATCAAATGCAATCATGTTTGATTGATTTTGAATATAGGTATTTTCTACCATCGTGTTAAATTCACGTACTCATTTAGACTCTCTCTAAATTGGTTATAGCTTGTGCAAGAGGTCACACTATGTAATCAAACAGAACAAGATATCTACAAAGTAAAAATATTTAAAAGTAGCAAATGATTATCAGAAGAAATATAAAGCTATCAAAAATGTATTTAACATAGTTCATATCTTAAGTCAAATAAAAAGTTGATCCCAATGTACTGGTATCAATATTATACAATATTTGTATTACTAACATTTCTCTTCTTTCCCCCCTTCTCTCAACTTTTATCAAATCTTACCGATGTGGAGCTCTATGGATTCTTCCTTGTCAGAAGGTGAGTTTGTAAATTCCTTTGGAAAAATGAGAGTTACTTCAATATTTGTATTTTGAATTACTGAGCTTTAAGAAAGTCAAGGAAATGATCTTCCAAAAAGCGAAGATCATTGCATTATTACATAATAACCTCCCTTATTACACATGAAATAATGCATAATACATTAGTAATGTTAAATAATCATTATTTAAATATTACACATGAAGAAAAGTTATATATTAGATGTTAAAACTCTTACATCAATTTCGTCCTTGAATGGCGTCCTGGTTGGTTTATATTCTGGATCTTCATCCTCTCTATCAAAATCACCTCTACATGGAATACATCATAGGGGGAGAGGGAGGAATCCAATCAGAGCTAAAGCACAAATCTGTCCCAGTTTTGTGAGGGACAATGCTACCCCTCCCCCCACACAAGCCCCCAAACCACCCTATTACTGACTAATTTTATATCCATTAAAATTAATCCCAAGCGTATTTTTTTAATTGCTTCAACATAAATCTTGAAACATTGTTACAAAAATGAGAATATTCAAGCGTGATGCAATAGGTGACGCCAGACCGGTATATATGATAATGTCATCAAGTTTATTATTTTTTTATAACATCCTTCTTACCCATCACCACCATCTGTTAATATATCTGTCCCTCTCTGTTCAGCAGCTATGGCCTTGGCATCAGGCATACCAACACGTTCCAGAAAACACAAAGTAGAGTCTGCTCTCATTGAATTGTACTTCTCATACCCTGCACCCAGACAGAAAAAATATCAAGCCCACAAGTATAAGCAAAATGACTATGACAGTGATACGTTTATACTAATGCAAAGCTGATCAAACAACCACATTTCTAGAGTTCCTTTTGGCAATTTGAGTAACATAGAAGGATGTGTCATACACCTGTGACAAAGTGAGTGAAACTGAAGATTCCCAGGGAGTGTACAAGTGGGTGAGCAGAAAGAGAGAAAGGCAAATACATGGAAAACTATCCGTGCTCAAGACATACAGAAAGCTTCTTACTCGTTACGCTTCAACCTCTACGTGTGAAACACCCCCAACCCACCTTCCTTTCAGCAGTACTGGCCCTATTGGAACCAGCAATTTAAGTTGGAAATACATATGTGGGCAAATACATAAGGCTAGCGGACCTGTCCTATTTGGTTTAGGATGACGTATGTCAGTAAGACGACACTGTTCCCTCCATGGTTTTCCAATTGCTGTTTGCTTTTTCTTATTGCCCAAGTTGACTAGATGGAAAATGGCAGATCCCAACAGTGCACGGCAGGAAAATGATTTTTAGACTAGACTTGCCTCAGCTGAGCCCACAAAACAGAGCTGCTGTACATAGGCAGAACAGCACAATTCAATTAGGATTTGTACTACAACACACTGTCCTTAACTGCTGTAGAGCCTCAAGCCAAACTGTAATCATGAAAGGTTTTATAAGCCATCATTCTCCCCTTTAGTCAGGCTGGGCTGCTGAGAATACCTCTGCAACCTCCAGAGAATTGGGATTATAATCAGGAATTGCTCACTGTATATATCATGCCAGCTCTGCATCCCCAGCCTTTCAAAGTTAACAAGGCTGCATCCCACTCAAGGGAGCCGGGAGTTCTCAGCACTGACATTTGTGAAATATTGCTTGGAACAAAGCCCAGGAGGCACTTGTACAGATTAATAGCAGAGGTTAAGCCCACCGTCCACTTTGACACTGGCTGGCAGAGTTAGCAAGTGAAACAGTGCTGGAAGCAGAGTTTATGGAGATCTATAATACTACTTGGCTATTATTTAAACAAATATGGTTTTGTGTTATTTACCGCCAAGAAAGTAATGTTTTCTTCTGAAATGTTCTGCAAACATTTAAAAACAGCATCTGATATTTACAACTCAAATAGATTTTTTTAATGCAGAAAGAAAAAAAGGAGATAGAAGCCAACAATTCTTTGGAACTATACTTGCTAATATTGTGACTGGATACTGGTAACACAGAAAGCTTTACCAAGGAGTTCTGTTCAAAGTGAGACATCACTTACCATGTTTGAACACTCCAATTAAAAGGGCTTTATCTGCTTCCTTATCCCACCAGTCTGTTGGAACTTCAGCATGAAATGGCTCAGGAATCCAAATATCAATCTCACTACAAAAAGGGTTACATATTTGGAAATACATTTGAAGGTTTCACATTTAAATGTATTCATACTAAACATTAGAAGGGCAAATATGTATAATTTAGATTACACATGAAATTGAGATGCCTAACTAAACAATAGAGCTGTTAATGATATTAACATACTTCCCCTTCTTTGCATCTTTATATTAAATATCAAAATTTGATCTATTCTATCTACAGTTAATATTCGATTCATCTACCTATATATACCCATTTTCACTAAACACCATTTAATAAAATGGCTTGAACAGATATGCAACTCCTAAATCTAAATTCCTCTGATTAAAAATAACTACTCACAGATTATAGTGAGCATAAAGCCACAAATAAGCCTGAATTTGCACTAACCTTGAGTCAGCACCCTCTAAGATCTTGTCAGCTTGGTCCCCTATAACTTCTTGCCTCAGATAGTACAGCATGCGGACACGCAGCAGGACCCTGGAGAGGAAAACAGAGAGGGGGAAAAAGTTCTTAACTTCAGGACTGTTTGCCAACAGTGGCTTTTGGCAGCTGCTGCTGTTCATCCATCATCCTGCCAAGGCTGATTAGCCATGCTGTATGGTAGGCTTGAAGCGTGACAGATGGTGGCACATAATCACCTCTGTGTGGTGCTTTCTGCTGGCTTCCAACAGGCCTGCCTGGCAACCGCTTAGACTGCACAGAGAGGGATCGAGCTCAGCCCAACCCAGGCGCATTTCATTTAGTTCTACCTACTGCAGCTTGTGAAGTTTAGACACGTACTCTACCACTGCCTCTGAAGTATTGAAGCAAGTTTGTAAACAACTGAGCAGATGGCTTTCAGTAACTGTTCTGCTTCATTATCTCATAAAATTTCCTCAGCTGCTGCCTTAATACCATTTTTGGAAGCACATCAGAAGTTGTAGGAATAAACGAGATATAAAATCTGGTTTTACTACCTTACAATAAACCCCCAATATGGAATGTTAGGCTTGTTAGATTATACAATTTTTTTTTTGCTTCGGAGAATGGAAAAAATCAGTGTTTCCCCAAAACAGGATTATTTTTTTAAAAAAAGAAGTTTTGACAAATTTATTGCTATCTCACCTGTCTAGATTAGATGCCAACAGAAAGTACCCTTGTTCGGGTTTACAATGCAACGCCTCGGAAATGTTACAGAATGTTTTGGAGCCATAATTGTATGTTCCCAATCAAGGATCAAATTGATATAGCTAAATACGCACTCTCTCTCATTCCCAATAGAGCTTAAAAACTACTGAAACAAATACATACACGGAAAAGAATACTATGTTCTACTTGACTGTCTAGCCCAGTGATGGCCAACGAGTTGCGTTTATGCATCACCCCTGGAGCCTTTGATATCCTTTTCTGAGGCTCCCACCCTAAAGCAATACTGGCCACCTGGGAGGAAAATCTGACAGCGCTGTTGCTTTTTGCTAGAGCTGCACTGCTCTCAGGCATTCCTCTCAGTGCCCTGCTGCCAAATCCCTCAGGCTGCCCTCTCAGCCTTGTCCTCATGGTGAGGTACCTCAAGGCCTCTGCAATATTTCAGAGGCCTCTTGGGCATTTTGTGTAGGGTGCCTGGTAGGTAAAGGGCACCACGTGTGGAACTACTTCTGATCTGGCATGGACCCTGCCCAAATGCAGAGCATCCTGTTATTTCATACAGGATGCTGCCCATGTCAGAAGCTGCACCTTACACGGTACCTTCTGCAATGCAAGAAATGCTTCTTACTCAGCAGCTGTCCTGGTGAAGTGATGGGACACACAGGAGTCAGAAAAGCCCTTGGGGTGTGTTCTCACTGTGTGTAGATAGGACAGGTGAGATGCTGGTCCGACAAGAGGCTGCGCCACTCCCACACTTTCCTTGCAAATGGCTGGTATTCTTCTCAGTTTTATTGCTGAAGCATCTCAGTTATCCTCTAATTTAGCACTGGAAGAGTTCTTCAATCTGGGGGGCTGTGCCCTCCCTAGCCAATGTACCAGGATTGGGTGAGTGCATGAGTGGGTTCTGGTCCTTGACCAGCTTCACTAGGGAAGTCCCAGTCTTCCAGGCTTAAGAAGTCTGCCATCCCAGATACAGTCAAAAACAAATCCTGTGCTCACAGAAATGGGCCTACTCAGCTCCTAGTCCACCTCCTATCCAGACTGGAAGTCTGACAAACTCTGATAATCACAGTCCAAACATTATACCGAAAAATTAGTGCATCACGCTTTTGCCTTCCTTGGTTACAGTGTAATGGACCCTTGCACTCCTGCTTTCCTCACTTCTATACAATGTTTGAATTAGTTACGACTTCTATGCTCAGTTTATGGAGTTCACTTAAGGTCATGTCACCAGGGTGAATGGACGTTTAGTTGAAGACAACTTTGCAGCGTCTGCTAAAGTGAAATATAAAAATCACTACATCTGTTATTCAGGAGGGCACCCAATTAATAATATCCATACAGACACATTGACTGGGATAAAAAGAGCAACATTAGGCAAGCCTAAGGGCCTGTGCTCACCTAGTGGACTTTTTTACTTGTTTTATTATAATGCCAAGCTTTCAATCTGTATCACAAATGGGTTTTGAAACTGCCCTTAGTTTCAGAAATCTTTTGCCATACAGAATTAGGCCAGGAGAAGGAGCAAGAAAGGAAATTTTGGGACAAGCCGGGCCTGTACTTAAACCAAAATGGAACCAGACTGCTGGCACTAAACATAAAAAAGGTGGTTAAACTAAATCCTGAGGGAAAGCCGACAGGAGCTGGGAAGCTGGTTCAGGTCAAATCATCTGAAGGAGACGAATATGAAAATGTTTTTGATTGTCCCAGTGTAGAAGGGGAGCAAATAGGCCATGAGTACAGGATAGAACATGACAGCCAATCAAAGAGGCTATAAAGTGCAACAGTGAAAAAGGGACACGCCAGAGACATCTGGGGAGGGACACTGTGTATAGGTGTTTCTATGCAAATACTAGAAGCTTCTGAGCCAAAATGGGAGAATTGGAGTGCCTGGTTTCAAAGAAGAACCTGGACATAGTGGGCATTACAGAAACCTGGTGGAATGGAGAGAACCAGTGGGATACGGTCATATAAATTCTACAGGAAGGACAGGGCGTACTGGGGCGGTGTTGCTCTGTACGTCAAAGTGGACATTGTATCAAGTAGACTAAGATCACCTAAACAGGGCAGACTCTTCCACAGAAATGCTATGGGTAACAGTACAGGGCCCCAAAACAAATTTAGTGCTAGGAACATGCATGGAGCTTACTCAAAACCACAAAAATAGAAGCTCAACTAAAATGTATTCCACAGGTTAGGACAGTTAGCACTAAGTCCAAGAGGTCACCAGCATGGTTAACAAGCAGTGTCAAGGAAACTATTGTAGAAAAGAGGGCTTCCTCCAGAAAATGGAAGTCTTGTCCAAGTGAGGAAAATAAAAGGGAGCACAAGCTTGTACAAAAGTGATGCAAAAAAGCATTTTGAAGAGCACATCGCTAATAATATCAAGGCCAACAATAAAGAATTTTAAAAATATATTAGAAGCAGGAAACCAGCTAGGGAAGCAGTTGGAGCGTTGGATGACAACTGAGTTAAGGGAGTACTAAAGGAAGATAGTGAGACTGCAGAGAAGCTGAATTAATTCTGTGCATCAGTGTTCATAGCAGAAGAAACAGGACAAATGCCTGTGCCTGAACTGATGTTTTCAGGAAGGAAGTCTGAGAAACAGGGAAATAGTGGTGACAAAAGAGGAAGTCACAACCTTATTGACAAATTGAAAGCAAATAAACCACCAGGCCAGGATGGTATCAATCAAATATGAAATTGCAGACCTTCTAACAAAAATATGCAACAGGTCCCTAAGCTCAGCCTCTGTACTAGAGGACTGGAAGATGGCCAATGTAACACCGATTTTTCAAAAGGGATCCAGGGGCAGGGATTCAGGAAATTGCAGGCCGGTTAGCTTGACATCCGTTCCAGGTAAATTGGTTGAAAGCATTATTAAAGACAAAATTAGTAAGCATATAGAAGGGCATGTCCTGCTGAAGAAGAATCAACACAGCTTCTGCAAAGGCAAATCCTGTCTCACTAATCTTCTAGAAGTCTTTGAGAGTGTCAACAAACATGTAGATGGGGAGATCCAGTAGACTTTGTTTACTTGGACTTCCAAAAGGCTTTTGATAAAGTTCCTAACCAAAGACTCATGAACAAACTTAGGAGTCATGGAATAAGAGGAAAGGTCCTCTTTTGGATCAGTAACTGGCTAAAGAACAGAAAGCAGAGAGTAGGAATAAATGGTAAATTCTCCAGATGGAAGGAAGTAAATAGTGGGATCCCATAGGGCATTATAAGAAAAGGAATTCAGAATAAAACTGCCAGTATCATACTGCCTTTGTAACAAATCTATGATGCGACTGCATTTAGAATACTGTGTACAGTTCTGGTCACCACACTTAAAAAAGATATTATAGAGCTGGAAAAACTGCAGAAAAGGGTAACTAAAATTATTAAGGGGCTGGAGCATCTCCCCTATGAGGGAAGGTTACAACAGCTGAGATTGTTTAGCTTGGAAAAAAGGAGGCTAGGGGGAGACATGACAGAAGTGTACAAAATGATTCCTGTTGTGGAGAATGTGGATAGGAAGATATTTTTCTCCATCTCTCAAAATACTAGAACCCAGGGTCATCCCATGAAAGTGATTGGTCGTGGATTCAGGACAAATTAAAGGAAGTACTTCTTCATGCAGCACACAGTTAAATTATGGAATTCACTACCACAAGATGTAGTGATGGCCACCAATTTGGATAGCTTTAAAAGTGGGTTGGATAAATTCCTGCAAAAAAAGGCTATCAATGGCTATTAGCACTGATGGTTATGTGCTATCTCCAATATCTGAGCAATAAACCTGTGTGCACCAGTTGCTGGGAAACATGGGTGGGAGGGAAATGTTGCACCATGTACTGCTTTGTTGGTTCTTAGTCGACAGTTGGTTGACCACTGTGTGAACATAGTGCTGGACTAGATGGACCCTCGGTCTGATCCAGAATGGCACTTCTTATGTACTGTGCCAAGGAGAACAAGTTCAAGGCAACAATGGGTGCATCAAGTAGTTGCAATTTTCTAGATAGTGCACCAATTAGTTATAATATTCTGGACAGTGCCTTAATATTCTATAAAGCACCTAGGCACTTTCATCATCATCATCAAGCCATTCTATGGATCCTAAACATCATTTTTAGCCTATCATAATGAATATCAGTAGTATGTCTAAATATTGTAGAATGAGACCAAGCAGAGACTAAAATGTTTTCCAATTAAGACTAGTTTTCTATATACCAGTTAAAGCTCTGGAAAAAGGATGACTATTTTCCTTTCCCCTTTTCTTCATTCTGATGGGATGAAAATTTGCTTCCATATGACTTTCAGTCTTTTGTGGTGTAAAAAGATCTGACAAAGTATCCTGATAATTTTACCTACATTCTTTACACTTACAGAAGCAAGATTTAGAACATCAGACCAGGATTTTAATCTGTAGATTGGACCTCTATATAGTTTGATGAAAAAAGGGGTCAGGACATCTAGGATAAACTCCAATGTGACTCATCAAAATGAATGGTTTTAAGTTAGTCTTGACTAACTGAAAACCATTTCAATGGGTCATTTCTAAATACGGCTTGTGTTGGATTTTACCCCTACTTCATAATGCAGGAATCAGACGTGTGAAGAAACACTGAATGGTTCAAATACATATATTTCAATGTTGCTTAATTCCCCATGGCGTTTATTTTAAATTTTGGACACATTTTCATCAGGTTGTTGAGAAAAAATGTTTTCTTTATTTAAAACAAACATTCTCACAACCCTAAAACCCTGATTCTATCCATATCTACTTCCAAGTCAAATTGATTCAACAAGGCTCAGTTCCAAACAAGCTTATTTAAGATTACAGCCTTCTGTTTTCTCCCCACAGCATGAAGAGGACATGTTACATATCTTAATATCCTTTGAATGACATGACAGTACTAATACTACACACAGGGTACTTGAGTAGTAGTAAGCTCTAACATGCTAATGAATTCACATCAACCATGATTTTACATACTGACATCAACATATGTAAGACCCTGGTGATGATAATTCAAACACTGTGTTAGCAGCATCCAAAGAAGATGGGACTTAAAGTGTCTCCTTCCATAGAATACCACAAATCCACTAGGAACACTTGGTTAATACAACTTACTAAATATTGATACACAGAGAAAGCTATAATAAGGCACAATGAGAATGCAGAATTTGTTATAATCCAAGTTTGTGATGTTTCCAATATCAATCTGAACATTGTTTATAGGGTTAGAACAACTGCACAATGAAGATGATTTTGACCAAAGGATATAGAAGATACTGTGAGATATTTTTTAAAGAATAAACAACAGTTTTGCTATTACATTTATCAATACTTGAGTGAGAAAACTAAAACAGTTCAGAGGAAGCTGGTTGACAAACAGCCAAGTCAACTTTCAGCGTGCTCCAGTTGGAACCCACCCACCCCAGGGCTAGCGGTCATCTTGAACCTGTGGAGAAGAAGCGAAGGAAACAGGAACAGGCAGAGACCATCAGGGCCTGTTTCAGTTGGATCCCCCCCATAGGGTTAACCATGACACCATGGGGAAGAAGGAACTGCTGGTCTGCCCCTCCATTGGGAGCTGAGAGGGGGGAACAGGTCCTTCCCACAAGCCCTGCTAAACAGTCGCCTTAATTTCTTTTTCTCCTCTTCCCTCCCCATCCCCTTTTCCTTGTGTGTCATGTGTTTTTTTAGAATGTAAGCCCGAGGGCAGGGACTGTCTTCTATACTGATTGATTGTAAGCCGCTCCGGGAGCTTTTTTGGCTGAGGTGCAGGATAAAAATACTAAACAAACAAATAAGAGTAAACTAAACATTGTATATACCAAAACTGAAATGCAATCACCACAGCAATCTATATGACCTATCCCATTGTACTAGGATTCTAGTTCTGTGAAAAAAGCAGGTCCAGGTCACTATGAAAAAGTAACGGGATTAAGAAACTTACTTATTACAGTGATGTTTGAGGTGTTTCTTATAGCTGTCTTCCTGAAACAAGGCATCTGGGTTACAGCTTGCTAACCAGTCAGCATTCTGTAGCATTGGTTGTGAACTCTGAGCTTTCACTTTTTTACCTTTTCTTCCCCTGGGCACTGGAGCGGACAAGCCTAAGTAATACACACATGCATGATTTTTCAGTAAGGAATATTAACACTGATCCCAGGTCAAATCACTTTCACGCAATCCTTCTTTCAACATTCACTCCTAACAAACATGCAAGGTGTTTGCACTTTGACTTTGGGAAAGGCTAGGTCTTAATCACTGTTACATTACATCCCATGACAACTATAATTAGGGCTGCACACATAGTAAGCTAAGGCAGAAAAATAACAAAAAAGCCACAGAACTAGGGTGTCCATATGAAAAGGAGGCAGGGCTCCTGTGTTTTTAACAGTTGTATTGAAAAGGGAATTTCAGCAGCTGTCATTTGTTTGCATGCAGCACCTAGTGAAATGCCCTCTTCATCACAACAGTTAAAGCTGAAGGAGCTATACTAGAGTGACCAGATACAAAAGAGGACAGGGCTCTTGTAGCTTTGTGATGAAGAGGGAATTTCACCAGCTGCTGCATGCATACAAATGACACCTGCTGAAAGTCCCTTTTCTATGCAGCTGTTAAAGATACAGGAGCCCTGTCCTTCTGTCCATATGGTCACCCTACACAGAACATAGTACTGACTGCACAATTAAGCTTTATAAGAATCTCGGCGTTCATTTTTTAAAAAACAAATTTCTAGTCCTTATGGTTGCAAAGATATATTTGAATATGTGTGGTTGAATCTTGTGAAACCAGAAAAGTTGCTGAAAATTTCCTATTCTCAGAGGGCAGACTACAGTGCCCTATATAGCTTTTTGGTCTCCTGTGAATACTAAAAGAAGAATATGACCGCAATCCTATACACTCTTAACAGGGTCCTATTGCACTTTGTTGCTGAGTAGACAAGATTAGGATTGAAGTATAAATTATACAAAGTAGTAAAATCGCAGAATAAACTAAACCTAATTACGGAAGTCATACGAAGTTTCTTAATATACATAATTTATAGAGGTTGCAGAATTCAGCATTTCATGTAGTTGGAGTTGTGCTACTTGAAAAACAAAAACAATATTGTGTAACAAAGTAAAGAATATAATAGGTGTGATCCAGCCAACGTTCAAAGTGTTTAAGTCCTACTGACTTCAACAGGAGAGGGTTAAGCATGTGTTTAAAGTCAGTGGAATTTAAAAGTGTTTAATTTTGGCTGGATCATGCCAGATGTTTTCATCTCACCATTCCTCCAAGGAGTTGCAAGGCAATGATGTAGCCTTGCAACAGCCCAGTGTAGTAGATTGGACTGACAGAACAACTTGACCAGAACAGACCAATGCAATCTAGTGACATGTATAATGGGGAGATGGGAAGAGGAGAGCAGGATTTGATTCTGGGCTTCCCACATCCAAGCAAAAAGCAAGCCACCCCCAGCACCATTTTTGATAGAGGAGTCATATTATATGAAAAGGCCACCAAAAAAAAAAAACCCTCATAAAAAGCTAACTAGTAATTTCAGCCATTTGCAAGTAAACAAAATGGCAACTAATACAAAAGAAGCTACATTTAGGCTTCTGGTACAGTGGATTTTCATCCAGTTGGTATTTCCTTTCTTTATTCATTCTAAGTGTGGGACAGAAATCTAAAAAAATATATTTACAATATATAATGACTAAGATCAATTTCTGTTGATACTGTGGACATAATTTTGGACTGAAGAAACTTAGGTTTGTTATCTTAAGGAAAGGACTGGGGAGGGTTGTAGTTCAGAGGAAGCACATAAATGTTACGTGCAAAAGGATCCAGGTTAAATCGCTGACATCTCCAGGTGGGGGGAGGAAGAAACAGCTCCTATCTGCAACCTTGAAAGCCACAACCAATTAGTGTAGACCTTGGGTACAAACTTCAGACCGGGGGTCAAAGCCAGCCCTCTGAGGGTCCCAATCTAGCAGTCTGGGTTTCCCCAGAAGGCTGCTTTCCCCTGGTTCCATCCCCTTCCCCCAACCACCAATTGTTTGATGGTTTCCCACCTTTTGTGCTGCTCCCCACCGCCCCAATTTTCAAAGATTGAAATGCCTGTCCTAAGGCTTAGTTACTGACAGAAATAATCCAGATGAGCTATTGGAAAGGCATCTTCAGCAGCAAAGTGCCATATGAGGGCACTAATATATTTAATTCAGGGTGACAGAGAGCACGCTACTTGAGTTATTTGCTGATCAAACATAAATAACCAGAGCACAAAAGAGATTTTCAGATATTACAAAGGGAGGTACTGACCTACTCTCCTTTATTTCCAAAATCTGACAAAATTACACAATGCCCCATGATTCTAGAACAATGTGCCATGACTGCTACAGTTTGTTATGAAGCAATAATGTGCAGATACATACCAGAATGGTTGACTAAAGCTCGTGTTTGTCCATCCGCAGTTGGAGTGATCAGATCCCAGATAAAACTTTTGATGTTTTCATCCCCTTTGTAATGATTGAGACAGTACACAAGGATTGTCCGACAGATGGTTTCCACATCTTGTTCTGTTAGCTGACGTTTATAGCGCCCATGTGAAAGGATATCAGTCCAGCGCCCCCAACTATAAGAAAAATACAATATACACATTCAGAACCAGATTTCATATTATGACATTAACACCTGAGTGCCAAATATACATGGAGTTCCTATGTTAGGACAAAATGCATGCCAAATTTGTAGGTCACCTTAGGGAATCCAGCTTCTAGCACCAAAGGGTTAAATATTTATTTTACTAAGCAGGCAGCAACTTCACTGCTTGTAAAAGCCACAATTTAATTATACTAGAAATAATAAAATACACATGTTTAACATCAATGGTTCTTATAGGATCTGAATAGGAGCAATTTCTTCAGCCTTGAGATTTTTGGATCAACTTGAGTTTGATCCTGTAATCCTCTATTTGTAATAACTGTACACAACTTTACAGGAGCAAAGTTTAGACAGAGGGCTTAATCTCACCTTAATGGAGATCCAGTTAGGCAGCCTGGCTAAGTTCAAGGCAATGAGTCATTTGAGGCATTATTTTAGCTTGGACGTTCTCATGTTTCACAGAAACAAGAGTTTGACTACCTGTTCATTTCCCCCCAAAGATCACTATTTACAGTGGCTTTTCTTTATGGTTAACAGACGAGAATGATGATGGCAAGTGACTTTTTAAAAATGGAAAATACACTGGCAATTTTATAAACTCAAGCATTCACATTATGCAATTAGAAAACAATCTTACAATTCGTATATTGAGCCAATTGCATCTTCTAACTTGTGAGGATCATAATAACAAATTCTAAATGGAAGATATTGGTTTAAACTGTAAATTATAAAAATTGTGACTGAAAACTGGCAGTGCATTTTTGGGCATGCCAGCCAAGTTCTGTTATTGTTTGCTATGACAGGGAGAAGTGGTTGACATATTCCAAGAAATGAGGAGCTGGATCCAAGATCATTGTTCCGCCAGTGGAATAGACACTACTGGCAGAACAGACTTCCCTGTCTGCTCCTGCCCTCTGCAACACCTCCTACACTCTCCAAATCTGGGCTGGAATGTCCCCCAACCTTCTGGAGCAGATTTGGAGTGTGTGTGTGGGCGGGGGGGGGGGGGGGGGGATCGCAGACAGGGAACTCCAGTTCCATTGGTGGGATGACAATCTTGGGTCCAGCCCACTATCTGCCAAACAATGCATGTGAGGCTATAGTTTGAAGCTTCTGTATACACTGAGCTACTACATAAATGCCCCTTATGAATTACTAGCAGTATTTGCCCAAACTGTAGAAATTATGAATATTCTTCAAAGCTATTCAGGCACATTTTACTTACCCATAAACCAACAGATTTTTTTCCACCCTAAAACATTCACTCCGTGCATAACCCTGGGATTTGTCCTGTGGCCTACGGGGTTTTATACTGGGCTTTTCCTCAGAATCACTTTCCAGATCTGAAAATTCCATCAGTTCATCTTCTTTGACTGCACTGTATAGTCTAGTTTGTTTTCTTACTCTTGGCGTATCAATAACTAGATTGTTCTATAACAAAAACAAAATGAGGTTTGATTTTTTTTTAAAAAAACAATCACCCACATATTTTAGTGATTTAAATGTATTGGATGGATTAAATTTCTCACCCTTCCGTTTAAGGCATCAATATCAAGTTCAGCTTTTTTTGCCCACTTCTGCCAGAAGTTAGGATCATCCAAAGAAATGTCTGTTCTGTTACCAGATGCAACAAAACTAGCCTGAAAGTACACATATCTTGATTAAAGATCCTAATATATATTAACATAATGACATTTTTTGTCTGCATTTATTCAACTTGCTGTTTAAGTTTATAGTATGACAGTGTCAATAAAAGACATGCAATTCTTCATCATAAGGAACCAAGGAAATTGGTGGCCATATGACAGTGCTGCTGTAATTCAACACTATCTTCAGGACAGGGGATGCAGAGGTCCAAGGATGGAACTGAACACCCCTGCCTGAGTTTTGGATATTTATCTATTGTTTCCCTTAAAAACTACAATTTCTTTTTAAGAAAAGTTAGCCTCTGGAAAGAAGCATGAAGACAGGGTGCTTTAGGGCTTCCTGCAGTATCACACACAATGACCTGATTCGCACATAACGACAATACATGTCGTGCATGTTTTTTCCTACAACCCACAATTGATTCCTTCGTAGGGTGTGGAGTGTGACATGTGAACCTGGACTACTAGATTGTTGGGGGCTAAACAACCCAGTGGTTAACCCAACGACAAACCATGAACTTGTTCCTGCTCATGCATGACAAACCAACCATTCCAATTACTGCATTCTCTTCCTTAACAGGAATACTGAAAACCTTTGACAGAGAACACATTTCAAGTCACAGTAAAATAAATCACTACTGCCTTGAGCATTGCACAGAACTTCCTAATAAGGGGGTCTGCAAACTACACTGATTCTAGGCATATCTCCACTCTGTGGGATGAGGCATTCTGATTAAAGATGCAGCACTCCTGTCTGCCATTGGCATGAATGCTCACTGCTGGTATGTTATGAAGAATGGGGTTACAGGTGCTCTGATAACCAAGGTATCCATGTTCTGTATGGACATGTGTATTGGTTCTAGATATGAAATGAAATCTTTCATATCTTTTATAGATGCTTCGTCTTCTAAAATTCTAAAACTGTATTTTATGGGATTCACAGAGATTTCATTCAGGGGGTATGGCTTTCATGTTGCACTAGTGACAATTTGCATTCGTGCAGGATTTAGGTGAATTTTGGATTTGGTTTTGACATAGTGACTCCTTCGGTTCTACCTACATACTGGGGTTTAAGTGCGATACTTAAAGAGAGAACATCCACAATAAAAATCATTCATATGAACTTCCAGTCATACAAGAAAATCATCAACTTTAATGCACACCTTTGCAAATGTAGAACCTTTTCCTTCAGACTCAATAGTGATTGTATGTGTTCGCCTCAAAAGAATCTGATCTATATCCTCCTCACAGAATTTGGACCCTTCATCCTCTTCATCCATTAGTGCACCATAAGCCCCTTTTCTCAAAAGATCTTCTATTTCTTTTTTAGAAAGCTGCTGGACCTGTAATTTATGGTGAGAAAGATATTTCAAAACAGATATTTATCACATATCACAGAAAAAACAGTATGATCCTTGGCCTAAATCCAACATACTGCTAGAAGGAATTTCTGTGCTAGTGGAGCTCTGGTGTTTTCCCCCATTGACAATGTCACTTGCGCTAGCAGAAAGACACTGCTGAATATATTATATATTTCTATATGTTTCTGAAACTTAACATACAATACTTCTTATGGAGCAGGAGGGACTTCCTTAGTAAATATTTCCTTGTAGCACAGGGCCAAATTATCCATGACATTAAGTGTGTATTTGCATTTAACATGCACATTTTTAAAAAATGTAAAGAAAACGAGTAGATATATTCTTACCCCGTTTGTAGCATTTTCTCTTCCACTCATGGACTGAAGCACAGCTTTATCAAGACCAAGTTTTAAACTAGCTTTGTCAAACATTTCCCTTTCGTAAGAATTCCTTGTTATCAACCTGTAGATTTTCACTGATTTGCTCTGTCCGATCCTGTGACATCGAGCCTGAGCCTGAAAAATTACAGAAGGAGATTCATTTTATGCAACACAGTATGATGAGGAAGTAATGTAAGAACATAAGAAGAGCCCTGCTGAACCTACAAGCAGGACACAAGTGCAACAGCACCCTCTTGCCCATGATCCCCAGCTTCCGATACTGGAGGTAGCTAATAGCCATCAGGACTAGTAGTCATTAATAGCTTCTCCTCCAGGAATTTATCCAACTCTCTTTTAAAGATATCCAAATTGGTGGCCATCATTACATTTTGTGGTAATGAATTCCATAGTTTTAACTGTGTGCTGTGTGAAAAAATACTTCCTTTTATCTGTCCTGAACCTCCCACCAATCAGCTTCATGGGATGACCTCAGTCTAGTATTATGAGAGAGGGAGAAAAATGTCGCCCCATCTACATTCTCCACACCATTGCATAATTTTGTACACCTCTATAATGTCTCCCTTTACTTGCCTTTTTTCCAAGCTGTACAATCCTGGCTGTTGTAACCTTCCATCATAGGGGAATTGCTCCAGCCCCTTGATCATTTTATTTTCTCTTTTCCGCACATTTTTCCAGCTCTACAATTTTTTTTAATTTTTTTTTTTTTTTTTTAAGAACTGGCAGTTTTATTTTCAATTCCTGTCCTAATTATGCCTAACATGAAGTTTACCATTGTTACAGCAGCTGCACACCAGGTCAACATTTTCATTGAGCTGTCCACCACAACCCCAAGATCTCTTTTTTGGTCTGTCACCGCCAGCTTGGATCCCCATCAGGTTATACTTGAAGTTGGAATATTTTGCCCCAACTTTACACTTGCTTACATCAAACTGCATTTGTCATTTAGATGCCAATTCTCCCAGTTTGGAGAGATCATTTCTGCCTCACAATCCCTTTTGGTTTTAATCACCTTAAATAATTTGATGTCATTGACAAACATGGTCACTTCGCTGCTCACTCCCAATTCCAGATCATTTATGAACAAGTTGAAAAGCATTGGTCCCAATACAGATTCCTGTGGGGCCCCACTATTTACATCCCTCAATTGGAAGAATTTACTCCTACTCTCTGCTTTCTGTTCTTTAGCCAGTTACTGATCCAGAAGAGGACCTTTCCTCTTATTCCATGACTCCTAAGTTTGTTCATGAGTCTTTGGTGAGGGGCTTTATCAAAAGCCTTTTGGAAGCCCAAGTAAACAATGTCCACCGGATCTCCCCGTCTACATGTTTGATGACACTCTCAAAGACTTCTAGAAGATTAGTGAGACAGGATTTGCCTTTGCAGAAGCTGTGTTGATTCTTCTTCAGCAGGACATGCCCTTCTATATGCTTACTAATTTTGTCTTTAATAATGCTTTCAACCAATTTACCTGGAATGGATGTCAAGCTAACCGGCCTGTAATTTCCTGAATCCCTGCCCCCGGATCCCTTTTGAAAAATCGGTGTTACATTGGCCATCTTCCAGTCCTCTAGTACAGAGGCTGAGCTTAGGGACCTGTTGCATATTTTTGTTAGAAGGTCTGCAATTTCATATTTGATTGATACCATCCTGGCCTGGTGGTTTATTTGCTTTCAATTTGTCAATAAGGTTGCAAACTTCCTTTTTTGTCACCACTAGTTGCCTCAGTTCCTCAGACTCCCTTCTTGAAAACATCAGTTCAGGCAGAGGTAGCACTTACAACCTTTAGAACAATTCTTAGATTAAATAACTAATTTGCAGAGTGTATGCATGTACCTTTCAAATTTAGCATATTACCCAAGAGATTATTTCCCTTTGCAGAGCACTAAGGGAAAAGTTTATGACAACTGCCTGTTATGATATTACCTGAAGATCATTTTGAGGGTTCCAATCTGAATCAAAGATGATGCAGGTATCAGCAGCAGTGAGATTAATTCCCAAACCACCTGCTCTTGTACACAGTAGAAAAACAAATCTATCAGAATCAGGTCTGGAAAACCTATCAATAGCTGCTTGACGAAGGTTGCCTCTTACTCTGCCATCAATTCGTTCATATGGATACCTGGGGAAACAGAGCAGTATTACAAGGAGAACATAAAAACACGGAGACAGTTCAGGAATGAAAGCTAAATTCTGTGGTCAGTATACAATGATCTCACAGAGCTATAGCGCTAATGATGTTGTGCTAATGTAAACCAACGTTAGCGCAAAATCATTAGCGTTTGCCAGGGAAATGGGAAAAGCAGTGATTTGTCACCGAATTTCAGCAGTGCAGTTTGCTGGGTGGCAAATCACTGTGTTTCCCCTTTGTTTAGGGAGTGCTAATGACTTTGCGCTAGAGTTGGTTTACTCTAGTGCTATAACAACACTAGATACTGCCCTGCCCTTAGCAAATGTACATATACAATATACATTTCCCCCCCAAATTAACTTTTTAGCCTTTTTTTTATCAATGTTTGGAATCTTGTAGCTCGGACTTGAGTGTTACAAAGTAAATGGAAGCCAGCATAAAGGGGTGGAGGGGAGAAAAGGCAGGAAGCTATCCAGAGGGCCTCAACCCCACCTCTTTTTTGGTCTATTTTCCTATTTTTCAAGCTTATTCCAAAATCACATAGACAAGAATCTTGCATTTCCAAGTTTCTCAGAAATCCAAGTAGCGTGCCATATTTTCGATTATGTATATACAAACAATATTGGAAGGCATTACACCATTGATAGGCTTACATTGTTGTGATTTTTCAGTTTCAGTCATTACAGGCTGAAGATTGTTACAGAGTAAACAGTATAATAAAGCTAGAGAATATTCTTGAATCACCATGGCATATTAGCAAGACTCTTATCTGAATAAAGTTTACTGCAAAGTATGATCTCATCCCAGTAGAAAACAAGTTTTAATCCGATCCATAATATGTATTAGCCATTCTAAATAGTTTTCAAAACTAATCATAAATGAAAAGGTGGTCTGTTGTAGCTGCGAGCAAAAGGCTACAATAAACAGCACAATTATCGCTATACTTATGCTTATCACTATACTTATGCATGCACCATTTTCTCAATTCATAATGTTCTTGTGGTTGCACTGTTTCCTCTCGTCGCAATACAGGTTAAATACTTGATAGCATGTTGAATAATCGCTGTTTTTTAGAACTGGATTATATTGTTATTCTCACCGTCTTTGAATGAGGTAGTCTTCCAGTATGTCCAAGCAGCGCACCATCTGGGAAAAGATAAGCACCCTGTGGCCACCAGCCTTCAGTTTTGGCAGCAACTTGTCAATCAGTACTAGCTTGCCAGCAGCCTGGATCATTGCCTGGAGCTGAAAATCTGGAGAATCAGGATTGTGTGTTTCTTTAAACTCTTCCAAAATTTTCTCTTCAGCACCTGCAGAGATTGGACAGCAGTATGTGAATACTCTAAAGGATTTATTAATAAAACCATGAGCTTGCCTCCAGTTCCCTATACAATGTCTAAGAGTTTTATATGTGAAGAAATATTTGCATAACTGCATTTACTTAACTAAAAATAGCATGGAAAACATAGAAGCACAAACAAACAATACAACCAAAGCTTCCAGCAAACAAGTTTCACAACAACACAGAGGTGCCAAGCCAGAAGTCATAACAAATTAGGGAGCAGGGAGTGATGGAATAATTAATTAGTAAATTAAGGACATAAAAGCAATATCTAACAGCTAGGTTGAAAGATGTAATGGCAAAACTAATTCCTTTTTAAGAAGAGTCTTCGAAATATATCACTATTAGCAGTCCAAGTGCAATAATTATAGATCATTACAGTAGCGGCAGTCTGATAAGATAAAATTTTAATTTGTATCTTCTTAACTTCTACAAGGCAAGGATTACTGTGAGGCAAAATGAATACTTGTTAGCCCACAATGACAGTGGGGATATCCCCATGAGAAAAGTCTGTAGCCACAACATAGGAAAATATGGGTGATGGAGACAGAACAACTCATGGCTCCTCTACCACATTACTAATTGTGGGTTAGTACCTCATTGGAATACTGCCAGAACCTGGAAGGTTTGTCCACTTGGAGGAGAAGTATATAGGCAAGGCTCAGCCAAATTTAAAACAAATCACTCTTTAAGGCTCCCCATATGCTTAAAACAGTCTGGTTTCTTTTATACTATTGAACACTGTTTGCCTAAATGAATACTGAAAACAAAAGCAGTATAATCTAAGAATGACATTCGCAAGTTAGCTGACAAAAATGTATGACCACAAGCAAGCTAACATCCCACATAAGCAATAGCAATGAACATGTGCAATGTAATATTAAAACTCCTCAAACTAAATCAGATAAGTCACAATTCTTACAATGAATTTGTGGAAGACAACCTAAGTGAAAAGCATGCCTGCAATTCTTGTTTGAGATTAATCACTGCTTTGCTTGAATCAATTTTCCTAGTTAACATCAAGGAACACAAATATAGCTCATGCTCACAATTATTTTTATTTTAATGGGGATAAAGAACTGCATGTGGATGCAGCACATGCTTTATAGCAAGGACAGACAGGCAACCTGGTGCCCATCAGATTACTTTAATTATACATCCCAACAGTCCCATCCAACATGGCCAATGGTCAAGGAGTATGGAAGCTGTAATCCAAAATGTGGTGGGCACCAGATTGCCTACCCCTGCTTTATGGGTAGAATTTCAACTGAACTGCTGTTACCACTGGAATTACATTTCTATATACTATTATATACTTGACCTAAACTTTCACTGGGTGAATTTGCACAACACGACAACCAACCTTGTGAATAAGCTACAACCCAAGGTGCATCTCATACAGTCGGACTCAACATGGGTTGTTCACTCCCTCCTTCTCCCTCAGTCCTCCATGGCAGGGCCTTGCAATGCTGTACCCGTCTGTCCACCCTGTCCCCCTCCAATCATGACCCCGTTTTCATTCCCTGGCTTTTAAACACCTCCTTGACCTCCCTGGATTTGCAGATTTCTCCCCATATTTATTATTATTATTATTATTATTATTATTATTATTATTATTTTGTCACTGATTCACAGTTGAGCAAGTGCAACTATCTAACAACTTTTATAGGTTTCAGCTGTCAAAGGGAACCAAGTGCAATATGAAACATACAAGGAAATTGACAAGACGAGAATGCATATAGGCTGATTTGACAGCGACAAGTCAGGAAAAGGAGACAAGATTGGTCACTTAGCAAGTTGATCTCTGGGGTTTTAAGTGAGGCTGACACTTGTGGAATTGAGGCAGGGTGTCGTGACGCAAGCTCACCCCAGGCTTCTGCTCACGAACTTTAGGCAAACTGACACACTCTAAAACAGTGAGACTTCTTTTATTGTAAATCACACGAAATTCAAGGCATAACGGTTTCATTTCTGCATACACACAGCTGAAGACGGACCAGATAGCTTTCAGGTACAATGGCTTAATGCGAACAGCAACTCACTCAGGGGGAGACATTTAAAGTTAGCCCCAGTCCCTTGAGGTCAGGAGTGGCCACACACACTAGCTCAATTCGGACGACACGATAGTCAATGGTGGGTTGACTAACCCTAACCCTAACCCTAGGGGGTACTCCCCACACAACATGGTAATAAATAATCAACTGTGGTGTGGATGAGGATCAGCGCTGAGTTGACTATGGCAGCATTCGGATGACACAATAGTCAAAACAACTGACATTGTTTCCCCTACAGCAGTTGTTTATTGTGTCGTCCGAATTGAGTCACTGACTCATCAGGAACACGGGGAAACTCAGAGGAGAAACCCCAGCACAAGAGTGCATGAGGTCTGACAGTAGACAAAATCATCTTGAACCAAATCAAACTCAGCCTGTCAGGGAACACTGAGCTGATCACGTAAGCAAGATGTCAGGGGACGAACCTCTTCGACCTAGGAAGCCTTCCCTGCTCGTAGCTTTGGCTCTGAGGAAGGTTCTCTCACAGGTCACACACACACACAATTCCAGAACAGCAATGATCAGCCTCTGAGTTCCCCTATGCCCGTACTTTGGCTCCATGCAGGGAAAAACAGGCTATAGAACACGAATCCAGAACAGTAATCTGCAAGTCCAAATCTATGAAAAGCCACAGAGCACTTTTCATGGCATAGTTCTTAGAAGTTCCAAGAAAGACCAAATAGCAACAGAACATGTACAGAGTGCATCCAACATCTCCAAACCAGATCGAATCCCAAACACGAGTTTCTTGGCAAGCGTAGAACAGATGACAGGCAAACAGATGATTCCTAACAAAGAGCCTCCCCCTTTTGCTCGTAGCTATATAGGATGGAGGCTGGCTAATTCCAAGCTACTTTGACAGACAGGGCTTCAGGCCTGTAATCCAAACTCATGTGCCAACAGGGCGGCACGGTTCAACCTCTTCTTGATGACGACACTATGTGAGAGACAGCTTGCAAGATAGCCCCAACCTTTTCAAAACATACTTTTGTTCCCAAGAAACATTCAAGGCCTTGGCCAGCAGCTACAGATAAGGACACAACAGAGACAAACTTTGTCACAACAATTACCAAGCCTTCAACTCACAATTCACTAGGCCAGCCTAGTGAATTGTTTATGAAGCACCTGACATCCGACACAGGGCTTCCACACTTCCCCAAGAGATGTAGCCTCTCCCTCTCCCCCATCCCGTAGTAGTAACTGCTCTGAATGGGAACCTCAAAACGGGGTGGGGCGGGACTAGATCTCTTTTAAAAGGAATTGTTGGAAACTCTGGAAAGTGTGGAATGGAAGCAGGGCACCCACAAGTGATAGCCCAACACCTGAAACCTTGTTGCAACCCATGAGTTGCGCTGACCCCTGCGATTTCCCCAAATGCGGGAAATTTGACTGCATGATTTGTGGTAGGGTTGTCATGTTGTGCGAACCCAGTCAATGGCTCAATTTGGACGACACAATAAACCACTGGTGTGGAGGAAACAATCGTCAGTTGTTTTGACTACTGTGTCATCCGAATGCTGCCATAGTCAACTCAGCGCTGATCCTAATCCACACCACAGTTGATTATTTATTACCATGTTGTGTGGGGAGTACCCTCTAGTTGAACAACTGTAAAGTTGATTATTACCCCACCATTGACTATCGTGTCGTCCGAATTGAGCCAGTGTGTGCTTCACTACAGATGCACAGAGGCCACAAAGAAGAAGAACTTGTTGCGAAAAATAATTCCCCTTTCACGAGAAAGTTAAATAGAGAACACTTTTTTGATTAGGACAAGATTTATTTATTTAATACATTTCTATACCACCCAATGATGTCTGGCTTGAGGACACAGGACAAACGCTTTAGCATGATGGTGTCATCAGCCAAAGTTAATTTTTGGCCATTCTCATAATTTTGTGAGATCTTCAGACAGCTCAGGATTAAGGGGTTAAAATAGGAACATTTAGGACCCTTTCCGAGGGCCGTTTTTTAAATGCAAGGAGAATGCAAGGGCTAGAAGTATTACGTAGTTTGATGTGAATACCATGTTTTTAATATACCTTCTTCCCCTAACAGAAGAGCACAGATTTTTTGGTAGAATATGGCAGTACTATTGTGTCCTTAATAAGGTATTGTTTTGAGGTGTATGTTAACTATAGATTGGCAACCTCCTTATGTTTTTCTGTGGATTTGTCCAGTTCAGTAGCAGGATTTTAACACATGCAGGTTTTTAACCTTATTAAGTAGTGAGTCCCCCCCCTTTTTTTTAATAGCTAATAGCTTGGAAAGTAAGTTCAACCCAAACTATTTGCCTGGCCTTATGAGTTTCCTTACTTTTTATGACCCATTCGTCTGTGTTACTTTTATGTTGTAACAGACAAAATGTGTTTAATGAGAAGAAACAGCATCAATACAACAGGCTGCAGCGCTGTTGAATATGAAACCTGGGCAGAAAATGGGTTATTGTTCTGTCACTCCATGCTTGATCCATCTGTCAGGCATTTCCTACTGGGAAGATGGTAGTGGCTGTTTGGACCTACTGTGGATCCATGGCCATAGCTCAATGCTACCTCTTAAAAGCATGGTATTCACATCAGATTGCATAATAGTTCTGGCTTTTGCATCCTCCTCCCCCATCCAAAATTTTAACAGGTGGCCCTTTGAAAAGGGTCCCAAATATTCCTATTTCTCTGAGTAGAATAATAAGAACCTATGCTGAAAGAAGCTCAGTCAGGTGTCTTCAACTATATTTCCATCTTATAAAAACATAAGTCAAAACTCACAGCAGAACTCTGCCTCTAATTGTTCAGATGTTTGCATTTTGACTAGAAAGTTCTGCCTTCAAAAAAATTGAACTGATGTTTTGCATCTCACTTACTCTAGTTCCTCCATATTAAATCCTGACAATTTCCCAGCCATTAGTTTTATAGCATCAACAGGGCTGATCAGAAAATCACTCCTATAATAATAATACAGGTTTGTTTGTTTTTACAAAATAGAGCTACTACATTCTTTATCCTGAATTACAATTAATCTGAGTCTGTACCAAGTTGTTAATTATCGATCAATAAGATAAAACACGAACACCAGACACTTCTGGAAGGGAAGAAAGTGGACAGCTCTTGTCTTACTTTACATCTATGATGATAAAAGCAAGAACTCAGAAGAAAAGATTACCACAAAGCATGTACAAACATACATTTCATTTGCCAACATAGAAATGTATATGGTGTAAATTCATTTAAATGCACGTGTGACTTGGCACACTGATACAGGAGTTCTCATCAGTTTAGTGAAATTGACTTCATCAAAAAGTCTCATAGAAGATCTGCTATCAAGTCTATATGTGCTTTTTATTTTGATCTCTTATATACATGTTCATTAATGTTTAAAAGTCATGCTATTATAATTCAAACCCATTTGAGATTTTAACCTAACTGGGGAAAAGTAGTTCAAACAGACAAGTTCAAAATATCTCAAAGCAATTTGTTCCTTAACAGCAAAGCTGTGTGTTGAACTTTTTAGGCAATCAATTTAAGAAGACAACAACCAACCACCTTATTACTTTTTAGTTGTGTAGCACTTTTAATGTGAAATATGGTTTAAAATCCGACACCCAAAGTCATGTTCAACAGTCTAAACAGGGACAAAACCCTTTCACAGCATAGAAAAAGTGTTACTAGGCAGTCTCTGCTTGCATTAGCAACAACTCGGCAAGATTAAGTATAAAGGGAAGCTCACATATGCTTGAAAGGAATAGTCACAAGGAGTATACTATCATACATGTGTTGTTGTTTTGCATTCAGATTCAGAAATATTTATAAGCAGCTTGTATCCCTTACTTTCATCATACGTTTTATCTACTTTTGTAGCACAATGATCTATGAACAGCCAGCATGGTACAGTGAAAGTGGACCAGGGAGACCTGGATTCAAATTTCTACTTAATCATTAAATTTAGTGGTTGGCTTTGGACAGAAAAATATTGGATAAAAATAAGCAAAGATGGAAGAAGGAATTCAAACTTGAGTGTACTGGCAGCAAGAGTGCTGAAAAAGGCACAAGACCTCAGTGTGGTGGGTGACCTTAATGCTGAAAGACTAAAAAGGCCTCCCATTTCCCATTGGTGGGAAATTCAGGACAGATAAAAGGAAGTACATTACACAGTGCATAGTTAAACTATGGAACTCACTATCACAAGATGTAGTGCTTGGCCACCAATTTGGATGTACCTAGAAGGGGGTTGGATAAATTCCTGGAGAACTATCAGTGGCTACTAGTTCTGATGGCTATGCTCTATCTCCAGTAACAAATAACGTGTGTGTGTGTGTGTGTGTGTGTGTGTGTGTGTATGTGTGTGTATGAAAATCAACCTCCACCATCACAGCTGGCAAACTTTGTGTGCAACTCCCACCCTAATCTCTTTCCTTGGGCTGCTGTTGTGGTTGCTGGGGCTGGTGTCAGAATCCCCTTTCACTCATATACCCAACTAGCTTCCCATGAGACATGCTGCACTTAGCCCCAACATCTGCACTGCTGCTCTTCCTTTTTGAGAACTCAAGACAAAGAGGAGACGAAATGGCATTTCTTTGTTTCATAATATCTTCTGTGGTGATGAGCTGCATTCTGCACTCTGAGACCTGGGTCAGACTGACAGCAGACTGGGATATAGATCGGGGAATGGGGCATGCTTTCTAAAATTTGTGTAATTCACTACCACAAAATATAGTGATGTCCATTAACAGCTTTAAAAAGGGAATGCACAGATTTATGGAGGATAAAGCTACCAGTGGCTACCAGTCATGATGGCTATATACTTCCTCCAGTATCAGAGGTAGTATGCCTCTAATACCAAGAGAACATGAGCAGGAGGGTGCTGTTGTACACATGTCTTACCTAAGAACATAAGAAGAGCCAGGCTGGATCAGACCAAGAGTCCATCTAGTCCAGCATTCTGTTCACACAGTGGCCAACAGCACCCTTCCACCCATGTTATTACTAAACTGAAAAATGCTTTGTTCATAAATGCAAAATTCCCCTCATGGCATTCTTTTTTAAAAGAAGGAAAATTCAGGCCTACCATTGATAAGGTATGGATGATTGCAGCATTTTCTTAATTCCATCATAGTGTTTAAGAGATTAGGAACATTTGCTTGACCACCGCCTTTCGACAAAAATGTGAAATTCTTTTCAAGAATGGCTCTGTAGTATTTCTTCTGAATGTTTGTCAATTCAACTTCAATTATAGTTTCTTCCTTGGGTGCCAGATTCTTTTCTACATCTTCTTTGAGACGTCTCAGCATCATTGGTTTTAGGATAGCTTGGAGTTTTTGTACCTAGTTAAATAATTAGTTATATTTTGAATGAAGTAAAATGCTACATTTCCTACTTTATCTAAATTAGTCATGAGTAAGAGCAATACTTATGAAAAAAGCACACTTTTTAAACCATACAATACATATATCACAGCATGCATCATCTTAGAAGAGGCTTTTCCTACTATAAAAGAAGAGAGAATACCTCTTCCAAAATTGGGTCTGCTATCTGCAGGGTTAGTAAATACATGTATTAATAATCTTCATTTTCTCCCAAGTCTGCAGCCTGATTAATTGGGGGCAACCTTTAAAATGAAATTATTTAAAATCAATTAATCTAAACTATTAATTGACTAAATATTACATCTCTAATGAATTATAGATGTTTTACTGGCCATAAACGGCTGAGGGAATAACAAAGATTTTAGGCCCGTAGGGCAGGATTCTTTGGGCTGTATATTCCAGAGTAAATATATATTCAGCATAGTTTGATTTAGCCCAAAGTCGCGGAAGGAAACCTGCATTCAGATTCAAAAGTTCTCCCATTGCTCTTAAGCACCCAGTTGACTAGCTGAAAGCTTGCAGTGTCTTCTCTGACATCAGAGCAGCTGAGTCAAGGGCAGCCAGATGGGCCATGACACTTTTTGTCATATGGCAAGGAGCTGTAGTGCAAGAGTAACATAGGCCCAAAGCCCACTTTATTTATTTATAAATATATTACATTTATGCCCTGCCTTTCTTCCATGACAGAACTCGAGACCTTGTACTGATGTTTTTGCTAATACACCAGTAAATTAAAGTGTTATTACTCTGTTTTTGGCTTAGTCAGAAACCCTTTACAGTATGTTTTGTTGGAGCTACTGTACCTAATGCTGTATTATTAAACTTCACTTCTTAATACCTTTTCACACCTCTTTATCTCAAACTTTATTACAGTTTAATTAATTCTAATTGTCCCCTTACTATGGTTAGAAAACTCGGGAATGTAATGTGGGCTCACATGCTCAGCATCACTTTCTTCTGTGGTACCTTTTCTTTAATTGTATCATCAACAAGAAATCTATTTGTACGAAAGGCATTTATGGCCCTACATATCGAAATAATTCCAGAAGCTTATCTAGAAGGAATGCATACAAATACACTGGATGATAGACATTTCTGCACACATGACTGAATATGAGTCTTCCCCTGTCCCACTTCCCTCACTAGCATTAATTATGATGCAGTGTTAATATCTGCATTGGTGCTAACCATGCCTAGCTTAAAAGAAGATCTGCAAAACAGCTTCTAATTTTGCTTTCAAAACTAACTGTAGTTTGCAGTAGTGCAGGTATCATGCCGCACCATGCAACATGATTGCACAAAAAATATCTAACCTCTAGAGTCCAACTTTGTTATCTCACATACATTGTATGCAACGTATTTCATGGAAGCAAGTTCTATTGGTTACAAATGGGTTCAGGATCAGAATGTTAGAAATAGTATTGATCTTTACAAGTAACTTTAAATTTTAGTATCAATATCATTCTTCTGCATAAGAATGATGTTCTTATAACTGTTTAACTGTACAACTGCTTAACTTTTTGAAATGAAATTAGGGTTGGCAAGCCAATCAGTTGGTCAGTTAAATATTGTCAACGAAACACCTATTTGCCTGTGATGAAATGTTGTAAAAATAATCCATAAAGCCAAAAATGTCACTGTGCAGGTGGCAGTTTCCTTTAAAATAAATCATTATGGTTTCATCTCATAACAAGGTTAGGTGGTCAGGGCAACTTGCCCCAAGCACTGGACCAATCGGGGAAAACAAAGCAGCATAGCAAAGCTTCTCCACCAACCACCAGCTTAACTGCAAGCATCCCCCAAAAGGAACAGGAATGCTACAGTCATCAGTAGCAAAAGACACTGCTCAGGACTCCATTTTGCTTGCTGCAGGATGATGAAACTGGTGCTGGAAGAATTTGCCTCCTGCTTACTTAGCAAAACTGCCTTTAAAAGCAGATTCTTTTTTTAATAGTTGCTGTTATTTTGCTTTATTTCAGTTTTAATTTCTTCCCCTC
Organism: Anniella stebbinsi; assembly: GCA_029215795.1. NCBI lineage: Eukaryota > Metazoa > Chordata > Lepidosauria > Squamata > Anniellidae > Anniella > Anniella stebbinsi. The sequence goes on along the minus strand of JARDYH010000006.1, from coordinate 72,878,365 downwards.
CCCCATTTTGTGACTGCTAGCTAATCCTGGTATTCCAGGATAAAAGCCAAACGGTCAGTGAATGTTTTACATTTATAGAGAATTTAACCTTTTTAAAAGTTTAATTTTATTTTTTTACAATCACAGCTAATTTGTTTTTGTATAATTAGCATATCAAACTTGTTAATGATTAAACTACCTTTTTAGTTTTAATAAATACAAAAAAGTTGTTCTAACAGGATTAATACTTTAAAAATACTAGTCAAATGAACAATCCTAGGAAAATCTACTCAAATGTAGGTTCTATCAATTCAATGGGTTTACTCTCAGGTAAATGGGTTTAGGATTGAAGGCTAAAATATAGTGTCCCATACTAGTAAAAATAACTTCTTTCTGGAAGACAGAAAGAAGTGATCTATGAATTTAGGGATATTATTTACACTCCAAATTGCTGAACGTTCTACAATAGCCTACAACAGTCTGTTGTAGAGTTATGAGGGGGGTTGTTTAACCCACAAAATGACCCCCACCTGCTAGGTTTTCATGGCATGACAACTTCTAGTTGGGGTGAGTGGATTACATATTCATGATGGCATCAAGCATGCACTACAACTCTTTGAAGGTAAATCAACCCTGTGTCGTGTGAATTTGCCCAGTCAAAGAAAACAATGAGTAATTCACCTGTTCCTCAGTTTTCAAATCACCAAACTCTTGCATGAAAGTGGATTCTGAAGGGAAACGACTTGGTTCCAAGAAATGGAGCAAGCTGAAGAGCTCTTCCACAGTGTTTTGTAACGGAGTACCTGTAAGAAGCACCTTGTGTTCCTGCAAGAAACAGACGAACAGGAACAACAACGCTGAACTTCCAAGTTGCAAATCACTTTGAATCTCCTTTCTATCCATTAGCATTCTAACCATTACCACCCAACTGGCTTCTCCAGAGTTTGCTAACAATTTCAGGCATTTCGCTGCTTCTTTTAAAGCAGGATTTTGAACAACCTACTATTCACATCTCATCTCTTTACCAGGTATCATCACTTCAAAAGAATAGCTCCTGTCTATAAACATCTTTTAGATTTTGTTAGAACTTTGGATATGCTTAACTTTTAATAAGACTATATTGTCTAGATAACTAGAAAGGGAGCATAAAACAAAGTTCTAAGTAAACATTATTTATATAGAACTATCATCTCTACCCAGTGCAGAGTAACAGAAACAACAAATATGAATCTTATAATCTAACGTACATGGTTGAAGAGAGTGAAGAGGAAGACATAAATGCAGGTTGCTTACCTGTAACTGTAGTTCTTCGAGTGGTCATCTGTGCATTCACACATATGGGCTCGCGGCGACGCCGAGCCTGCTTCCGGGAAACTTAACTAGCTTAGACTTTTGGCGGGAACCCCTCCCCCACCATCCTACCGCGCATGCTCAGGGCTCCCGCCTCTCCTTCTCCTCAGTTCTCTGAGACCGCTTGGCCTCTTAACCAAGGCAGAACTATGTCATTAAACAATGAGCATGGCGAACCAATTGACATTCACAACAGCGATGCCAAGAGGGGACGGTGGGTGGGTTGTGTGAATGCACAGATGACCACTCGAAGAACTACAGTTACAGGTAAGCAACCTGCATTTCTTCTTCGTGGTCTCTGTGCATCACACATATGGGCGAATAACAAGCAGAGACTTACCGGAGGTGGGTAGGCATGCTGGTTGGTCACTGGCAAATCGAGGAAAGGACCGCTCTGCCAAACGAGGAGTCCTGTCTGGCTCTAACATCGAGGCGATAATGCTTTACAAAAGTAGAAGCATTTGACCAAGTGGCTGCTTTGCAAAGGTCAGTGAGCGTAGCGCCATGGAGCAGTGCTGACGAGGCAGCCTGCGCTCTAGTAGAATGTGCCGTCGTGTGAAAAGGAGGGTCTTTATTAACAATCCTGTAAGCCAGGTCAATGGTCTCCACAACCCATTTGGAGATGCGCTGTGGGGATACGGCCAACCCTTTTGTCACACCTCCATAACAGATGAACAACTTACGAGACTGTCGAAAAGACTCAGTTCTTGACTTATAGAAAGCCAAAGCTCTTCTAACGTCTAATGCGTGCAATCTCGTAGACAAAGGGTCTGACGACGAGCTGAAGAACGTGGGTAGAACAATGTCTTGGCTCACATGGAAAGAGGAGGAAACTTTAGGGATGAACATGGGGTCCAAACGTAATACAACTTTTTCCCTAAAAAACTGTAAGTAAGGCGGATCTATCAGTAGTGCTGCTAGCTCCGAAACACGTCGTGCAGACGTGATGGCAACTAAGAATACCGTCTTAAGAGTCAATAAACGAATATCAATCGTCGCCAACGGTTCAAAGGGCTTTGCAGTAAGGGCTGCGAGCACGACAGAAAGACTCCATTGCGGTATCACAGGACGAACCGAAGGGAACAAATTCCGTAATCCTTTTAGGAAGGCTCTTGCCATTGGATGGGTAAAAACAGAGAAACCATTAATCAAATTGTGGTTTGCTGTAATTGCTGCCAAATATACTCTGATGGACGCTGGTTTCAGGCCCTGGGCATGTAGGGAATATAGAAATGAAACAATATGAGGCATATTAGCTGCGTAAGGATCAAACCCATTAAGAGTGGCATACTGTTGAAACCGCGTCCATTTTCTCTCATAGGACAGTCTAGTTGACGGTCTACGTGACGCCTCCAAGATAGCCTTCAGTTGCTCGGGAAGGTCGAGGACTCTCCACGACGACGGATTCTCCAGGCCGTCAGGCGTAATGATTGTACATCTGGATGAAGAATCCCGCCATTCTGTCGAGACAGAAGGTCGTGGAGGCAAGGTAGGTTCCAGATCTCCCGTTTCGATAGTCTGAGTAGCGACGTGAACCAAGGTTGCCTTGGCCACGCCGGGGCTATTAGTATAGCGTCCGAATTGTTGCGTCGTAGCGCAGCCACTGTTTTGGCCAGTAGTGGGAATGGTGGGAAGAGGTAAAGAAGACCCCTCGACCAGTCCCATTGAAAAGCATCCCCGAGCGATGTGCGTCCTATGCCTGCTCTGGAGCAATACGCTGGGCAAACTGCATTGGCAGCTGTTGCGAATAGATCGATGTCGGGCGTGCCCCAACGAGCGAAGAGTTGCTCCAATATGCGAGTGGCGAGTTCCCACTCGTGTGTGTCCGTGAAAGATCGACTGAGAACATCGGCCTTGGTGTTCTCTTTTCCTGCTATGTGCAATGCCGACAGAAGAATATTGTGGGAGATGGCCCACTCTAGAATGTCTAGCACAAGTCGCAGCAAACGGTGCGACCGGGTGCCTCCCTCTTTGTTCAAATACCACACCACTGTGGTATTGTCCGTTAGGACGCGGACATGATGCCCTTGTAGGCGAGGTAGGAATGCGCATAATGCTTTCTTTACCGCCAGAAGCTCCAACATATTGATGTGAAGGCGAGTCTCTGAAGGTGACCACCTTCCTTGCGTTAGTAGATTGTCGTGGTGCGCGCCCCAGCCTTCTAGAGATGCGTCTGTTGTCACCGTGCGAGATGGTTCCTGTGGAACAAACGGCATTCCCTGGGAAAGGTTGCTTGAGACCAACCACCACCGGAGGGATTCCCTGATCATCAATGGGACGGTAAGTATTAGCTGGTGTGGGTTTTGCAGAGTTGAGTAACGGCTGAGCAGGAACTGCTGAAGAGGGCGCATCCGCAGTCGCGCCCAACGGACGACGAACACGGCTGCCGCCATTAAGCCCAGTAACCTGAGAATCGCAAATGCCGAAGCTCGAGGGTGGGTGCGCAAGTGCAACGCTCGCTTCTGTAGGGTGGGTACCCTGTCCGTAGGCAGGAACGCCCTTCCCACGGTAGAGTCGAGGGTAACTCCTATAAACTGCAGTCTTTGTGACGGCTGAATGATGGATTTTTTGTAATTTATTTGCAGCCCAAGCGACGACAGAAGAGAAATTACCTCGTGGACGTCGGCAAGCGCCTGGGTTCTGGACCTTGAAACGATCAACCAATCGTCCAGGTAAGGATATAAGTCGATGTTGTGTGAACGCAGATGCGCGCAAACTGCCGACATGCACTTGGTGAATACTCTTGGCGCAGACTTTAGCCCGAAGGGAAGGACGGAAAACTGGTACGCCTGGTGCCCAATGACAAACCGCAGATAGCGTCGATGGGCAGGATGAATGGCAATGTGGAAATAGGCGTCTTTTAAGTCTATCAGGGTAAACCAGTCTCCCTTCCTTAACATAGGTAGCACCGATGCCACGGTAATCATGCGGAACTTCTTGGGTCGTATGAACTTGTTGAGCTCTCTGAGATCCATAATAGGACGAAGTCCCCCGTCCCTCTTTGGCACCGTAAAATAACGGGAGTAGAAGCCCGCCTGTAGGTGACCTCGCTGAACCCTTGTGATAGCCGCCTTTTGAAGAAGGGTGGTAGTTTCGTGCGCTAGAGTCAACGAGGGAGCCGTGATTCTTATGGTGCCCAGTGGAGGAGGTACTTCGAACTCTATTTTGTAGCCCTCTGCTATGATGTCCAAGACCCACGCGTCTGATGTTATTGACGCCCAGGTTTGCAGAAAGGGCTGTAACTTGTTGGTGCTGTGACAGATGTTGGTGCTGTGACAGGTGAGAGGCAATGCCAAGTCAAAGACGACGCTTGCCTTGTTGCGTTTTGCTGCGCTGTTGGAAACGCGGATTCGACTTTCTTGGCTGATAGGCCTGTGTTGATGCAGGTTGGTAGCGTTGTGCTTTATCTTGTTGCGCCCGTGGTTGGTAAGGGACAGGTCTATACCATTTTCTAGCCCGGTAAGACTGTTGAGGTTGCTGAACTCCCATTTTCTTCGCTGTCATCCGGGCCTTGTGTAACGCATCCAATGATGTGTCCGTATCCACATTGAACAGGCCCTCCCCATCAAAGGGAAGGTCCTCGATCCTGTTTTTAGTCTCTTGTGGTAAAGACGCTGACCGTAACCACGCGTGGCGACGCAAAGCAACCGCACCCACCATGGCCTTAGACATACAGTCAGTGAGGTGACGCGCCGTTGTCAATTCCTGTTTTGACAATCGGATTGCCTCCGCCTGGAAGACCCTAGCGAGTTCCCGTTGATCGTCGGGAAGGTAATCTGTAAGTGAGGAAATTTTTTCCCAAAGGAAAAGTTGATAACGCGCCATTAGCGCCATATAGTTGGTCACCTTTACTCCCAACGACGACGACGCATAAATGCGACGGCCATAGGAGTCCAATTTCCGACCCTCTTTATCTGTTGGTGCAGCGTGCAGCTTGCCAGATCTACCCTGCGCAGCCTCTACCACCACCGAGTTCGGCCACTTATCTAAATTTATATATATTTAAAAAAAATTTTTTTTTTTTTTTTTAAAACTAACGTAAACTAAGTCTAACTATACAAACAACTAACACTAATTACTAGAACAGCCTAAGCTAACTTTCTTCTTTCTCTCACAATTAGGTACAACGTACCAGAGAAGTCTCCCGCGAGGCTACTAGCGAAGCGGTCGAAGAAGAACTGAGGAGAAGGAGAGGCGGGAGCCCTGAGCATGCGCGGTAGGATGGTGGGGGAGGGGTTCCCGCCAAAAGTCTAAGCTAGTTAAGTTTCCCGGAAGCAGGCTCGGCGTCGCCGCGAGCCCATATGTGTGATGCACAGAGACCACGAAGAAGAACTCCTGCTACAATTCATTTTAATAAGCAGCAAAAAAGCAGCATACAATATTCTCTTCATGCCTATTTCTACAATCAAGAACAGGAGTAAGAGTTCCTGGGGCTCTATTAGACATAATATTAGGAAATAGGAAAGACACTGGAATTAAAACTGAATTGATTTTTAATTTTAATTTATTAATACTAGCAATGAATTTTACAACAAAAAACTGAAATCAAAAGAACCAGTTCAACCCAACATGGGATTAGCAAATCCTGGATGATTACAGTAACATATCATAAACAAAAAAATGGAGAGAGGGATATTACAATCCACAAACATATTTCATTCCCCCCCCCCCAAGAAATGTCTAAGGCACTGAGAGAATAATGATAGTAAGACTCAATTTAGATGCTAGAGTTGATTGAAATAATGAATTTATTATGTATATTGTATTTCTACATTTTGAAAATACTGTGTACTGAAAAATGAAAAACAAAACAAGGCTCAACACATAAACCCACTTTCTCCATCAGATTATTTTAGCACTCTGCACAGTCCTCTTTTGGAGTTTTAAGAATATCAATACTCACCAGGTCCATCATCTTCAGTCCTTCTAGCAGCTTGCAATTTCTGTTCTTCAGCCTGTGAGCTTCATCAATTACCACACAGCGCCATGGAATGTTACGGAGCTCAGGACAGTCCGTCAAAATCATTTCAAATGTAGTGATGATGGCATGAAATTTGTATGACCCCTTAACTGCACGACCCTAAAGGTATAGAAAGTATTTGATCAGGTTAACACAACGATAAAAGTGCTTCAAAGTTACCCCACATCATCTTCCAAGAATATTCATGCAGTTGTTGATTGATGCAACAGTAAGTTGCTCTGCATGCACAGAATAAGCTGAGTGCCAGAATCTCATTCAGGAATTGGGCATTGTAGTGTAACAGAGCTATATAAGGCCAGAATGGATAGACAGATGAAGCTGAGGAATCAAGCTAAGAAGTCAACCTTTTCTGTCTGAGAAGCAATAATAAGAACATTACATAAAAAGAGTAAGGTTGGACATGAACTACAGGCTCACGACAGAAAAACTTGAGCACTTGGATATCACTGTCAAGCTAGGAGTTGCTGCTTTCTACAGATGCTGATTATAAGGACAGCGGAGTTATTGGATTATAGTTAAGCCCAGTTCTTAAAAATTGCAGACGCTGCACTGGAAGTTGGTAGACAAGAGAACACTGCAGCTTCTTTAAAAAATAATGCCCATTACATGGTATACAAAGAATACTGATAATATGTAATAAAAATGTACCTAGAAGTCACACTTTGTTTTGCCCAAGCACAGTTGAAAAGCTGGCCATTCCCCTTTAAGTGTCAGTAACAGAGCAGTAGAGGAAAAACAACAACAGAAAACTTCTCTTGCAATACTTCTTCTAACTATGGCTTGGTTCCTTTAAATCAGCCTTCTCCAACCTAGTGCCCTCCAGATATTTTGGGCTATAACTCACAAAATTCTGGATTGGCCATGCTGGTTGGGATAGATGGGAGTTGAAATCCCAAGTTGGGGAAGGAACAATAGAGGACAATGAGTTAGCATTAAGAAGCCAAGCTCTGTAAGAAGTAATATGTTATTATTAAGAAAAGAACTTTTACCTGTGGGTCTTTGAAGTACATTTCATACGACTGAATGGTCCTTCGGCTGGCTTGACTCCCATGATACACAACAACATTCAATTCTGTCCAGGTACGGAATTCCCTTTCCCAGTTAGGGATTGTGGACAATGGGGCAATAACCAAAAAAGGACCATGGATTCCTTTTAAATATATCTCATAGAGAAATGTAATGGATTGGATCGTTTTCCCCAATCCCATTTCATCTGCTAAAATGCAGTTTCGTCTGCAATTAAAAAATGATAATGTTCAATAATGATGTTATAATTCAACTCAAAATAGGTTTAACATAACATATTTGCTTAGTTTATTTGAATGATAAATGTTACTTTTGATTCAAACATTTTGAACATAATGAACTGAAATATAAATTTAATTTTAAAATATTCTTTAGATTGCATACGAGCATGCAGAGACACACATATATCTTGCTTCACAAAATTTGTTGCTTGATATAGTCTGGATATTAAAAACTCCACCTTTTAAAATACTTCAGGATATTAAACTTAATCTATTAAACTATGAATTCTACCCTTTAACAATTAAGTTATTTTACGTACGTGTTGTACCAATTGAAAAGAAGCCAGTTTACTCCTTCCAACTGGTATTCCCTGAGTTTGTTGTTGTTTTTATATTCCCTGGAACTTTCTGACTTCTTCCAGTCATCAGCAGGAGGCCGCTCCTGTTTTAAATATAGCAAATCTTATTAGCAATTTCCGAAACCAACCCATGATGCTTTTTTAAAATAGTGTCTTCCATATAGAGTCAAATCTTACCACACGTTCTGTTTCTGGCTCCCTAGCCATTAGTTTCTCAAATTCTTCAATCTTAGCTTGATCTATGTCTTGCTTTAATTCCCATGTGCTGTCTTCATATGGAAGTGAACACCATTTCACCAAATAATGAGTCACAGGCTTTGTTTTTAGTTAAGAAAAAAAAAACATTAAATGAAAACCAACATGTGTTCTTTGAACAACAGCATAATCACCTATAATGGAACACTGCAGACTAAATAAGACTTATTCAGGTTTATTAACACTTTATTTTTAGTGGGAAAAACCAAGGGCCTGATAAGTTAACACAATATTGTGTTCCAAGTATTTCATCATCTGATTACAATACTATATTTCAAAATAAGGTGGAATTGCATTTCAGCATAAAATCTTTTCCAAAGACTGAACATCCAAACTGAATATTTCCACATGAATTTATAAACAAAAATGCTCAAGTGGGCATTTATATAAAATACATTTATATTTCTTATAAACTTATACATTTATGGGGAAAATATTCAGCTATTAAGATTTAAACATCTGAATAAAGACTGAGAAAGATTAACAGTTACTTTATAAAACTATTTTTTTAAATTTATAATGGCCCACTAGAGTAGTTTTTCTGAAAGACAGCTTTACAAATGCTAATGCTCAAGAAAGTGGTAATAAAGGAGTAACAAAGTATTTGCTTTACTGACCAAGGCCTATTAAAGATGACATTTACCTAATAACTAGGTATTGATAATGATGAAATAGACACTTATTTTAACAATTATTGCAATACACAGATTGAGTGTAAGTGTAATGAAAAATCAGTTGCAAATCTTAATATCCAAAGCAGTTTGAGGCTATCTCCCTCTATTTTTTGTCCTCATAAAAAAATGCAGGTTGCTTACCTGTAATTGTAGTTCTTCGAGTGGTCATCTGTGCATTCACATCTATGGGCTGAGCCTAAGCCGGGAAACTTCTATAGCTGAGGAATGACTTTTGGTGGAACACCCCCACCGTCCCTGTACTGTGCATGCTCCAACGGGTTCCTGCCTATTCCCTCAGTTCCTTGAGACCTCTGGAGAAGCCTCAAAACCAAGGGAGCATCCACACCTCAGAATCCTCTTTCAAAAATTTGGTCTGGGGTATGCAAACAAAAAGGCAGCATCTTTCTCTTGTACTCAATACATGGACTTGAGCCTTTTCGAAGTAGGCATCATCGTGGACTGCGCCTTCCACGACTGCTGGACAGTTTGAAGCAAAGTAGGGAGGAAGAGAACTGCTACAGGAGCTGTTGCCTCTGAGTAAACTGCATCAAAACCCGGTCACAAATACATTCTGATGGCAGTTGTACTTCAATCCCTAAAGAGTGGGCCAATTGTCCCACTTGATCAGTAAACATGCCCAAATCCTCTGATGGCGATCCTCTGTCCTTCGAGCCCACCGCATCATCTGGGGAAGAGACAGATGGAGGATTCGACAAATACGAGGAATCATCTCTATATTCCTCAACAGACTGTGAGGAAGAGACAGGGTGACGCTGGATGCTCTTCCCCTGAGTATGTGATGCCACTGGTGAAGGGAATGGTCATTCCGTCTGTTCCGAAGCCCCCACTTCTTGGGGGTTATCCCTTTGCCTCCCCTGATTTGGTACTAACAATGTTGTTTGAGAAGTAGAACCTCCTCTGGTGGTGATCTGGAAAGAGAGGCTGAAGGGTGATGACTGTCCCTTGGTGACGCTGCTCCAAGCTATCGAGTGTGTTTATAATATGTCTCTGTCTCTTCAATAATGCCAATCATCCTCAGCATAAGGACGATACGGTGGGAAGCCCTATTCAGAACCTCGATCCCAATCCCTGATCGGGGACCTGGATCTTCCTCTATAATAGTGACACCTGTCCTCATAATATTTGTCGGTACGGATCGAGACTATCGAATCCGGCAAGTGGTCTTGCCCTCAGTATCTGCTCAGTACTGAGGGTTCTTGGGACCTGGACGGTGGAAGTGCACCCTATAGCGTAGGCCTCGGTACCGAAGGCTCTTGCGGCGCAGAGGGTATCATCTCCGCAGCCAAAGGCTCTGCTCTCAGCAGTGAGAGCTCACAAATCTCGCCTTCTGAAGCCATAGAAATCAGTTCAATCTGCAAGATCTGTAGCGGAAGGTCAGTCTCTAAGGCTATAGGGGATTCTGCTGGGTCTGAGGACTGAGAGACTCTCCCTGAATCTTTCGGCTTCTTCTTCTTCTTTGAAGGCTCAGCAGAATGCTTGGAAGCTTTAGTCTTTTTTGCTAGCTTCTTTGCCATCGTAACTGCTGAGGACGTGCTCAGCACAGACAAGTCCTTTTTAGAAGTAGATGGCTGTGTTGGAGAAGAGGCAGATGCAGGCAACCCGAGTGAATGAGTAGAAGGTGATGTTTGATTATCATCTGCTTCTAAAGCTCTCTTCCAAACCTCAGCTTTGAGGTGATCTGCTCTGTGCTTTCATGTTTGTTTCATAAAAGACAAACAGAGCAAACCGGTTGCGGTAACATGGGACTCTCCCAGACAAAAAAGGCACACAGTGTGGCAATCAGTCGAGGGCAGTTTGCTCCTGCACCTGGTGCATTTGCAAGAAGGTGCTTTTAGGGCCATGTGACGTGAAAACCAGCGCAAAAAGATGAGAGGTTAAAGAAATAAAAAATAATTTGGGGGTTAATTTTTAAATTTTAGGCAAACAGAGAATAGAAAAAGAAAAGTTCTACTAGACAAAAAACTTACTACTCAGCAAAAAAACTCTCCTAACTAGCGGAGGAAGTTCCCGACAAGGCAACTTGCAAGCTGGTCAAAAGGAACTGAGGGAACGGGCAGGAACCCGTTGGAGCATGCGCAGTATGGGGGAGGAAGTCCCACCAAAAGTTGTTCCTCAGCTATAGAAATTCCTCAGCTTAGGCTCAGCGCAGATGCAGAGCCCATAGGTGTGATGCACAGAGACCACGAAGAAGAGCATATATTCCGCATTGCTTCTTGTCATTTTGCTATCAAAATTAACAGGTAGAAAAATATTTTGACTGATAATGGTGTGTGTATGGATGCTTTTAACCTGTATAATGTAAACACCCACTCAGACACTAACAATATCAAATAAAATGTATATCAATCTCTAGGAGTAATATGGCAACATCAATCTATAACAAACAGAAATGAAGCAGGTAACCTCATAAAATACAAATTTCTGTCAGATGCCCTTACCTCTCCATTATCATCCTTGCTATATGAAATATCCATTATTCGATCAACTTCAACATAATCAGGATTAAAAAGTTCATCATCTATCTGTTTGAGAGCAAAAAAGCAGAAAGCAGAAAATCAAAATATTAGTAAGTATTTTCATATGTAAAAAAGTATGGGAGGCTACTTTAATACAAAATGTATATTGGCAAACTTCAACATATTAATTGAAATGTAACAATTCCGTAAGATAGTTCCCTATGAGGGAGCCAGACTTCTCAGACTTTGTTAACTGGGCCTCTTAATTACTGTGTGAAACCTTTTACTGCACGAGAATGTTTAAGAATTTTTTAAATGAAGTGTGAAATTACAATTCACTAATGAGCAATCAAAAAGGCTTATAGCATGCAATGCATTCAGCATTCTTGAAGTCTGCAGCTTGCAATAAAGAAATCTGAGCCATGTATGTATGCTAAGTGCTGTAAAAATATAGGTACAAAAGTTGCCTAATTGTTCTATGTGCCAGATTCACAGATTATTATTCCAGAGAAAATAAATTAAAAACCCACTTCATTTCCTACCAATAACCTTCTTACTTCTGATGTGTGCTCAAACATAACTGGGTGATGTAGTGTCTAAGCATGTATATCACAAATCATCTGGTTCAAATTTTACCTCAGCCACAAATACATTATTTAACCTGATTCCCCTCATCTGCAATATGGGAATATAATTTTGAGCTAAGGATTACTGAAATATATGCAAGGCTCTCCAGGACAGGCTGAGACTCCATGGAAACTTTGGTATTTCCCACATAATGATTGGCCCTAAACAAGTGGTAGGCTGGATCTGAAAGTTTAAACTGTCCTGGAACCAGTAGTCTTGGTTATTGGCAGTGTTTGCATGACACCATTGTCATTTGGGGATCATTGTCTTCTGAAGGCACAGACACTACCTATTCCTTGCCTGTCAAAGCACTGGACCAGTTAAGATGACCAGTTAAGATAAACAGGCCAACTGTTTTTCAGAGGTCTTAACCCATTAGCTTCGACAGTTACCCTGTCAGTGGGTCCTGCTGCTTTACAGGGGACTTGAGAAGAGAGTATAGCTGCTCTTGACTCATGCTAAATCTGACCAATTATGGCAAAGTTTCTTTTTAAAAGATTATACTATGGCAGTTAAGAAACAATCCTTTTTCTCAGCTGCCAGCGCCTCTGCAAAGTTCCATCCAGCTGAGGTATTCTGGATGGTAAATGAATGGGCTTTTAATCTGGCTGTCCCTACCAAAAATTTAATCAGCCCACTGTGGTGAATTTGCTACCTACTTTGTTGAAAAAATGGCATAATTTCAGCATGACTCAAGGTCACAACTAAATACAAGAACAGGTGCTCTCTGGCCCTGTTTATTTGGAACTATGTTGGTCTCTCTTGCCTGCTGATGAAAAGGATGTGATTATTAAGGCTACCACAAGTAGGGTCAATGCCCATTCTAGATCATGAAAGCTAGTCAGGATCCTTCAGTGGCTGAAGTTATTGCATCTCTTTTAGGGAGGGAAGGTTACTGGACAGTCTAAACACCTGCAATTTATTTAAACAATTTTGTACTGCCTTTTGGCCTAACAAGGCCCCACAAAGCAGTTTATAACAGTAAAATTTCAATATCTCAATATACAATTTTAACCCTGTGTAACCCTCTGGTGGAATGCCAGTGTATCAAACCCTTCTGACTCTCAGGGGCCACTGTGGGGGAGGGGGATTCTGAGAAGAGCTTGTGAGGGAGAATTCAGAGGATACTAGAGGAGAGAGGAGACTGCAAGAGAAAGCTCCGAAGAAACTGTGAGGAGACAGAGACAGAAAAAAAATATCCCGAGGAGGCTGAAGAATGTCCAGGAAAGAGGAACAACACCATCCTGTCTTTCAGTTACTTAACAGTCAGCAGCAGTCGCACAACTAACTGCCACTAACTGAAAACTTAGTACAGCTACCTCCAAGTCCTGGACTTACAGTTAGAGACAGGGTTTAAGAAATTACCTATACTTGTGGACTGTATAACTGTTGGATTCCCTTCTCTCTACTTTATTGTTTATAGGCTTACTTTAATTGTTGATTCATTTGAATGTCTGTTTTGCTTCTTCCTCCTTTCTCCTTTCCTTGTTAAATCCTAGTTCTTGTTTTATAAATTTTTCACTGATACTCTTCCACCACAGTTCAGAGAACAAGCTTCCTGGTAGGCTGGAGGCTCCGCATGCTAGTTTGGCATCAGTATTTTCTCTCCCTCACCTATCCCACTACTGTATGAACCTGGGTCCCATTGTTTCCATTAGCCCACATGGTTCCTGCTAGGGAAAGTGGGGTTATACAATGCCCAGGTTTGCATGGATGGACAGTAATTATTTTACCCAGGAATTGCCGCCACCGAGTGAAGCAATGAGCCGCACACTTGTCGCTTCCATTTTAAGTTAACAACTGGATGTTCCTGGTTTCTTTTGTGACAGCTGAATCTAGAAACGGTGGGTAATCCCTGAGTTAACTGAGCATTCCTGAGTAGTTAACTGAAAACGGAAGTGATGAGTGAACGGCTTGTTGCTTCACTCACTGACAGCAATTCATGAGTTAAACAATCCAGGAATTGCCGACACAACATACAAATGGAATGTATTAAAAAACAGAGTAAAACAGTTGAAACAAAAAACATTGCTACCAAGAATAAAATACCCTAAAATCCTGGCAGAATAATAATGTCTTAACTGCCAGCTTAGAAGATAGCTACAGGACAAGTATAACCTCCCTTAGGAGGGAATTCCATAATCAGGGTACTGACACTCTCAAGGTGACCACAAATGATAGGCAGGTTCATGTAGGAGGAGGTGGTCCTTCAAATACCCTGGTCCCAAGACATTAAGGGCTTTATATATAATAACTAGCATATTAAATTTGGCCTCAAAAGTGCAATTTAAATAGACTGATTTAATATTGTTAGAAAAGTGGGCTCCAGAATTTTTTGGGCCATCGCATTCTGCACCAGCTGTAGTTTCCAAACACTTTTGAAGGGCAGTAAACTATTCTGGCTATGAGTAAGGTATATAACTGTGACCAGAGCTCTTTTATTCAAGAAGGGATGCAGCTGACACACTAGCTAAAGCTAGGCAATAGCACCCCTAGCCACAGCAGGTACCTGACCATCCAGCAGTAATGCTGGGTCCAGAAGCACCCCCAAACTGTGAATCTGGTCCTTCAGAAAGTATGTTCAGAACAGGTTATACTTCCAATCTTAGGTCAGCATTTCTACTGACCAGTAGTATTTCTGTCTTGTCTGGAATAATCCTCAGTCTGCCCAGACATTGATTCAGGATCCCAAACCCTCTTGAGAGCAATGATTAAACAACCCACACGGTGTGTGGAATCCTCTGCCAATAATGGTCCGAGTCCAACCTTCTCTTCCTGAGCAGTGGCCAACCACTATTGGCACATCTGGATAATGGCTTTCCAGATTCCCATCAGAGTTTTCCATCTGAGTACGGTACTGCGGGTGCACTTGTGACTTGACTGACCACCACCTACAGATTGCCATGGGAAACTGTACTATTAAACTCTATAGATCTTTCTACCAAAATCTGACAACAGCGATGGGAGTGGGGGCTACAAGAAAGGCCAGGAGGGCCACATGTAGCCAACTCCTGGTTTAAGATAATGTATGTGGGCATTAAGGAGAGGCTAGAAGGAACAGAACTGTGAATTTTGCTTTCAGTCACTTCATGAATAGACCTCTCTCTTCATTGCTCCTACGCATTATAATTAGCAATATATGTGAACATTCTAAAGCATTAAGTAAATGCTATGCAGATGTTAAAGTTAACCATGGATAAAGCCATCAGGAGAAGGGCAAGAGGTATTCATACATAAGAGAGGCAGGCCAGAGGAGAACACTGAGAAAGCTAATTTACATCATACAAAACATGAACCTGGCAAAAGCTTTACTTATCACCACCACATGATGCTGTGATCTGTATTTTATTTATTTATGGTATTTATATACCGTCTTTCTGAAGACAACCAAGAAGGTTTATAAAAAATTGAAATGATAAAAATACCAAAACATAAACACTAAAACCTTAAAAACCATAACAAATTTTTAAAAGTTAAAAATCTTAACTTGTATGACAATTTTAGTATCCAAATATTTCCTTCTCTTCTCATATCCATAACAGTTCTCTTAACGTATATAGATTGATTAAAAGCAAATATAAACCCCTAGGCCAGAACACTGTTATAGTAATTTCAACACTAAAACAGTGATAACACAAACATTGCTTGAAATGACCAACATCCTGCTTATTGAAGTGAGCAATGAATCATTTAAAAAAACAAAAACAAAAAGCAAACATACAGTATCTAATCTGTGTTCGGAATATTTAAGAAAAAAGAACAGTACTTGTATATTTATTTATTTACATTTATAACATACTCCATGATAGAAATCCCAGAGTAAGCACCTTGCCAATAAAACAGTATAATTTTATTGTATCAAAATATCACAGAACTTTCCCCAGACTTGGCAGAACAGGAAGTTTTTCTAACACTTCCAAAATATGCATAGATGTGGACTTTAATGAGTCTGCAGTGGGACACAGTTCCATAACTGAAGGGCAGCCACCAAATATCTCTCACTTAGCACTCTGAACCCGATCTATATATGGTACCACTAAAAGGGTGCCCACAGGAGATCACTGTTTAGGGTTCTATACGTTAAATCCACCACCTTGAATTCTGCACTCAGAAATGAATAGACATCTAAGAACTGGTGTAACATGCTCCCAGTGTCTGTTCCCAGAACCTGGTGGGCCACCACATTCTGTACCGGCTGAAACTTTCCAATAGTTTTCGAGAGCGGCTACCCATACAATGCATACAGTACATTAGTTAAGGTGACAGGAACATGAATAATTGCCATCAGGTTTGAAATGTTATGCAGACTTAAAGAAACTAAAAAAATAATTAAAAATACATACCTCTGAAAGGAACTTATTTTGACCCTGCTTTGCTTTAAATCTTTTAATCTTTTGCTGAATTCTCCTATCTTTGTCCAACACGTCCACTGATGCCCACTGACAGTGAAGGTATGAGCTAGAAGATGGAATGAAGAAAGAAACTAATTCAAACATGCAATGATGCTCCATCTATTAAATACTTCTAGTCACACCTTTATATTTATATAAAATATTAAAGTGAAAAAAGAACATAAGTTTTCTCCATTTGAAGGCAACATTCAACATTTTTGGACAAGAATATTATAAAAACATTTTAGTTATAAATTAAGCATAAGATTTAAAAGACAAGAGACTAAAAGAGCAATCCTTCGTCCCTGAGAAAGCAGCCCAGGGAACACGGGATGGCTCGTAAAACCTCTCTGAGACTGGAAACAGTGTTCTGAGAAAGGTCCAAACCCAGACCCTGTCATTTTGCAGCTGGCACAGAAAGAACTGGATCAGTTGCTTCTCCAAAGCAATCAGTTGGAAAGCAACCTTGAAGCCTCAGTAAAGGGGGCGTTCTGGTGGGCAGGGAGGAGACTGGAGAGGCCAGGATAAGGGTTATTCTGAGCCTCCATCCTGCCTCCTTCCCTTCCCCTCTGAAGCATTTTTTGCTAGACTGTTCTAGCAAAAATACAGGAAATCGAAGGATGGGAAGGCAAAGATTGTCTCCACTATCCTTCCCAGCCTATGGGCTTGAGCCTGGTAGGACAAAGGAAACTCAAAATCCTCAGAGTTCAGAGACTTTAAAGCTTCTTTAATTTAAGTATGAACTAGGCAAAGTAGATTTTCTCATTTCCTCATATTGATTTGCTTTTTATTTAAGCAACTCGCATAATACATGTTTTGTTCATGAATTAAGTCTTGATCTTCCCAGGTATGAACTTGTGAGAAAAATACTGTAAAGCTTAGATGATTCATGGATATAGTCAGGAACAATTCTGTGAACTATGACAAAGGCACTGTGACTATCCCACTGAAATCAATGGACCTGAAATATTCATTCAACAGAATCAAAGTGCAATTTTATGGTCCCTGGGAGAGCATCCAAGGGACTACTGGGTATGTCGGAAGCCCTCTCCCAAGGCTATAGACACTCCTGTGACTTCGGAGGAGGGAATCAGATATTGGGCCATTCCCCCACTTTCTCACAGACGCTGCAGAAAGTACCACAGCGGCTGCTCCTTTGAGATTGCAGCAGTGACATTGGAGGAGGTCAAGGAGGATGAAAAGGGAACGGAATAGTGGATGGGGAGGGGAGGGAGGAAGAGATGTCAGAATCCTACAGCCTCTCCTTCGCTTACTTGCCCACCACTGGTAAGTCAACTAGATGGGCTCAGAGGCCTGTCTAGTTGAAATTATTATTTCAAAGGCGGAGCAGGAGGCAAAATTGCCTCTCTCCACCTCCTGAGAGAGCTCCAAAGTCGAGTTGATTTCAACCCAATTGTACATGTTAATTTTCCCTCTAGTGCATCAAGCATGTCTTGTATGAACTGGCTGAGTTGTAATTGACTAAGAAACTTATTGGGATAATCAGCAGCCTAAGTCTTAAAATGTGGTGCAATTTGCTTTAAACAAATTAACATAATAAACGAACAGTATGGTATTTATAATCATGATTTTAATTGTATTTAAAATCCTTTTCATTTAGTTTGTATCTGCCAATTTGTTTTTTATCTTGCTGTCTATCTGCTCCTCTTATTTTTATGGGGTTTTAACTGGTTTTTTTTATTGTGTTTTAATTGGAATTGTCACCTGTCTTGCCTTAATCCAAAAGGTGGACTATAAATCTCTTAAATAAATAGAGCTGTATTGCATTTTCATGTTTACTTTTTCAGGCAAAAGGTAGGCTTCTGAAAGGTGCCAATGCTCCTCACCTTGAGTAGTCTACCTAGCCAATCAGAATTCCATAATGGCTGTGATGACATCAAGACACACATAACCAAATCTGACTACATAACATCATCATGGAAGATAAAAAAGCCTTCCCATTAGTCTCACTCTGAATGGGAGAGGGAAAGAAGGACTATGACCCCATTGCACAGGCAACCAGACAATGATCCCTGTACTGCCACTTTACACTGGTGAGATCATTTCCCCACTGGCACTGCATAGCAAGACTTTTCCCCTAATTCAGATTTAGTTGCATTTAATTACACATGACTAGTTGAGGTAGAATGTGGGTGAAGATGCACATTTGAATGCACATCCCCATCATACTCAGCCGTAAAACTGGTGTAGCGCAGGAACTACTAGTCCAGTTTTCTCAGCAGTGGAGATGTGCTTCTTGCTGATACCCATTTTCTTGTGTACAGTTTGTATCACTTTGATATTGAAATTTGTATTCTAAAGCTAAAATGATTTCCTAAACTAGTCTAAAGAATAAACTATATGACATTTACACAACACTGTAAGCCTCAAGCACTCTTGAAATTTAATTTCTAATGTCTAGGTTTTTCACATTTCAGCTCTGAAATAAAATACACAGTTGCCATTTAAGACAAATGAAGAGACTTCTCCCCATACACAAATGGATATTATCAACACATCTGAATGTAAATACAGAGGGCAGCATCTAATTGTGCCCTTGAGCGGGCAGCCAGGTCCTCTGGTCCTGGTGCACACGTGGCCTCTACCACTGGCGGCCACGATGTAGCGCTTCTGGGAGCAAGGCCTTCTGGAAGGGGCACAACCTGTCCCTTTCAGAAATGAATGTCTATGGATCCTGCCCAGATCTTTCTACCTAGAAACTTCATCAATAGAAATCTACAGCAATACAAAATTAGATCAGCGATTCTAAACTCCTGAATGGTGAACAACTGCCTGCTTACTCTTCTGTGATTAAGTTTTGCATATTGGTGTCAGTTATATTGGACTGCAGTGACAGGATAAGTAAAAAAATATACTTCAAATATTTAGGGGCTGCAGAGAGAATTTTGAAGTTATGGTTTACTTACAAGTTTTTGTATTTTACATAGAATTCTTCAGCTTCTACTTCTTGTCCATTCTCCATCTGTAAAGAGAGATCAATGTTGTTAATAATGAATAATGGTGTTAAATATCACCTCCAGTTTACATACAACACAGATTACTACACAAAGCAGCATGGATTGGAATTTAACAACGGGGATTTAATGTATGGTATTTTTAAAGGAAGACGGAGAACGATATAGGTAAAGACTTCCCTACATCTGCTTATCTATGAACATTATGCACTACTTATTACAACTTCCAAGACATGAATCATTTTAACTCCTCCCTAACCACATGCAGCTTCATTCACAATAACCTGACCCCAACTCTGGCTTTCTGCCAAACCCACAGTTTAAGAAGAAGCCAAGTGTACCATTTTCTCAGGCAGCAACCAATTAGCAACTGCACTCTTGAATGCCATATGTATTATTTTTGGCTGGCTCATGGCAACTTTATATTGTGGTTTTTGTAACATGTTCAAGTAGCGTTTTAACGTGGGTTATGCTTTCATATCGTTAGCACTGTTAAATAAGAAACCATACTAAACTGAACTTTTAACTCTGGTTGTAGTTTTAATGTGTCACTTTTCATGATATCAGTTTTACTTGATGGTGCAATTACATTCACCCTGGCCAGATACCTTGCATACAGAGAAGCCAAATTAAATGTAGTTTTTAGGGCATTAATTTAAGTAAAGTTAAAGCTGCGACAAAAATCTCAAACTAAGTATCAGCAAAGTCAACCTAAGCAGGATATCTGGCATGTAATGCAACCTCAAAGTCTTATTCTTGAACAGTAATGAAGCCTTAGAGCCTTAAGTTACAATTATTAGATTGAAGAGTTTGGGCACTATTCAGGTGAAGTTAAGGTCTTTGAAGTCAAATTGATTTCAATGGAAGAATTAAGCTTGCCATTAAATCTCTTTCATTAAAGTAAATTGGACTTAAAAGTACTTCAGTTTGGTGAGATTGTTCCCTTAGTGATGTGGAATTCTTAAAATAATTATAAAAGAAACAGAAACGTTGAAGGTAGTAGTAGTAGTATAAAGCATCTACATTGAGCACTAAGAACTTATATGCAAGGCCAAATATACCACTGTTTCCAGTGTGATTGGTTTATACTTTGCTAATGTCCTTATTTTTCTCAGTTATGGAGTAAAGATAAGGATTTTTAAACAATATAGGATTTTCAACGAACAATTTAAAAAAATAATACCAATATTGCAACCTGCTTTATGGCAAGGAAGCCTCTCATTTTCTTACAAGAGCACTCTTAGATAGGATCCAGGCATAAGACAAAATGAGTGTAAATAAAGTATGGAAAACCAATGCCAGTTGACCTGAACCATCTGCTATCTACATATGGATAACAGTAGACTGCTGTGCTCTGGTGAAACACTTAAGTACTGTGGACTGGAGCAAATATAACACTCCTAGATCACTAACCAAGGATTGGGAGAGGGTCACAAAATCACATGCTCCCCTCTCCACAATAATAGTTAAGCATTACATCTGGCTAATGCAAGCCTTAGCACCTTTGTTTTAAAACTGGTGCTCAGCCCTTAATCATGATTAGCAATAATCAAACAGAATGGTGAAATATGGTTAAGGAATTCAAGATTCCTTTAATGGCCTTCTCCAGATCAGATTGTGCAATGCATTCTACATGGGGCTGTTCTTGTAGACAGTCCAACAATCAATTGGTTCAAAATGCACCTGGAACAGCTTTGACAAGATCTGACACTAGAACTTGGGGTTACCTAAAGAAACTGACTAGTAATACATTCAGAAAAGACAATAATGTATGGAATTTGCTGTAGTAAGATGTGATGATGCCCCCCAGCTCAAATGGCTTTAAAAGGGATTAGACAAAACATGGAAGATAACTCAATTAACAGCTAATGGCCATGAGAGCTTAATGGAACCTCCATGTTTATAAACAGTGTATCTCACAATGCCAGTTGCTTGATGGCAACAAAAAGGGGAGGATTATTGTCTTCATTACCTGTTTACAAATTTCCTGGACTATCTTGCTAGCTGTTGTTGGAAAGAGAATACTTGACTAAATGGATCTAAAAGGGATAATTCAGCATGACTAAGAGTCTTGCTGATATGAAGAGGTTGCCAGATGAGTATGAATGGATGTCAAAAGTGCTGTCAAAAAAGCCACCGCCTCCACTGTCAAACTGGTTCCATACTACCTCTAGGATCGGATAATCATGTCTTTGAATACTAGTTACTGGGAGAACATGAATGCAACGGGGTTACTGCGCTCATGTCCTGCTTGTAGGCTTCCCATAGGTGCCTGGCTGGCCACTGTGGGAAACAAGATGCTGGACTAGAGAAACCTTTGGTCTGATCAGGGAAGCTTCTAATTTGTATGTTATTACACTCTTCTTATATTAATCTTAATCAGGGCTGTTTTCCAAAACCAGGACAGTTTGTAAGCATGCCATACTTCAAAATCTGAATTTGAAATATATTGCTGGGTCAAAATTAATCTGACAAAATTCAGGGATAGTCATAATCAAGTAATTGGGCATATTGCTGACTGGATTGTATTTCTACTATTTCTAAACAATCTGAAATCATTTTTCCCTTCTGTTCCTTCAAGAAGAAATTAGGTAAAGATTGGAGCCCCAAACCTGTCCAAGTTCATAATCAATGTCCTTTCCCTATCAACCTCCTTTGTTTTTATCAGTGGGATAAACCTTTAGGATGCAATCCTATCGATTGTGCCATTGATGATCAGAAGCTCCTAAACTCTGAGGCTTCCAATCATCCAATAAAGGATAGAAGGAGTGGGAGTGCTCCAGAAGGGAAGGGAGGGAGGCAGGCTGGAAGAGGCTCAGGATAGCTCATATCCTGGCCTCTCTGGTCTTCTCCCCTCCCCACCCACCAAAGCCCCTTTCCCCTGTCCCCAAGGTCAATCTTCTGACCTGAATGGGCATGATTGCCTTTGTAAAGTCTCTGTGCACATGACAGATGATGATTTTCTGACCTTGGAGGGCAGCCAGTGCGATTCTTTCTGTGGCAGCTGTGAGGGAGCAAGGGAGACAGGTGGATCTCCGACTCTCCCTCCAAGGTTGGAGCACTGTCTCCAGCCTCAGATGAGGGAATCCCCAATAGACTATGGCCCCCCAGAAAATGTCTAAGGGCCACAGAAGTGCTCCCTCTGTTGTTTTACTGGGTGCCTTTGATTACTGTTTTAACCTCATGCATTTAATTTTTGTAGTTTCTAATTATATCGTTGTTCTTATTTTATGGTTTTGATTTAATGTTTGCTACCTTGAGGTCTTTGATGAAAGGCAGGATTCAAATGTTTAAAATATATAAATGCTCCCAGCTTTACTTATTCCAGCTTATAGACTAAATTTGTTTTATTGCTTTGTTGAAAATGGTTTTGTTTTATATAAACCAGTTAATTTATCTCTAACAAGTGTTCTTTATAATATAAACTTAACTTATTCAAAATATGAACACTTCTTAATACAGTGTTTCAAATTAGAATTTTCTTTATTAAATCTATTCTAACCTTTACTCTCATTTTATGTGTATAAAGAAAATAACAAATTGCCCAGTGATGGATATTTTAGAAGCTTTTAAGACTGAATATAAGCACACTAGAGGCATTGTTTACATGGAAAAAAAAGAATCCATTTCTCTTTAACTTTTCCTACAATTGTTTCAGTTAGTAGTAAGTCGTTTAATATCTATATCAGATCTTTGTCTGTTGTCATGAGAGCATGATCAGATATTGACTGTTTTCCAAAAACAGGACAGCAACATCAGTTTGTATGGCTTATTATATACACTGGGGGGGAAGGGTAGTATCTCTGTCCAGGTGAGATAGGTGCCGAGCATCAATTAAATGTAAGGGTCACATTCCTTTAAATTTAACTGGCATTGTATAAATTAAATCAATTCCTCATTTAGAACTGTAAAGTAACATATTAATTATGAAAACTCCTGTAATAATGACGTGTGTGTGTTTGTGTGTGTGTGTGTGTGTGTGTGATACATATCAACCTGACTACTATTTGTAGCATGTAGATTTCAACATGTACATTTCTTTTAATAACTTCTCTCAAAAGTAAAGTT
Source organism: Anniella stebbinsi (assembly GCA_029215795.1). Lineage (NCBI taxonomy): Eukaryota > Metazoa > Chordata > Lepidosauria > Squamata > Anniellidae > Anniella > Anniella stebbinsi. The sequence continues at coordinate 72,854,982 of JARDYH010000006.1, read as the reverse complement.
CACCTACCACTTTCTTTATCCTTCTACTCAACTGAAAGAAAGCCTTTTTGGGATACAAATGGAAACTCCACATACTTTTGATAACAGCCAAAGGTGTGGGGGTTGTCTATCTCCAAATCTTTTCATTTGTCAAATATTTCTCGTTTTGTTTAAATACATGCATCTCCTAGATACATTTATTTAATTTATATCCTGCCTTTCCTCCAAGGATCTAAAAATGGTATACATGGCCCCCACCCCCATTTTATCCTCACAATAACAAAAAGACAATCCTGCACGTTTTCTCCATTTATATAAAATAATACCTTCCTTTTTAAAAGTGTGGGTCAAAACTTCCTCACAATTTTCTTTGACAGGAGAAGCTAGTACTTCAATTTTAAGTCCATTTACCATTGGTGGATATCCTTCCTTATTTTTATCACTTTTTGTCTACCTCATGTAGTATGAAATCTTATCAAAATATATCAGTATCTTATCTTGTATTCTTCTGCATATTTGGAAAGAATTATAGTGAGTCAGACCATTAGTTTATCTAGCCCAGTATTGTCATCACTGACTGGCAGTGTCTCTCCTGTGTTTCACACAGCTGTTTTCCCAACCCCACTAGGAGAAAATAGGGATTGAACCTGGGACTCCTGCACACAAAATATGTGCTCTGCCAAAAATCCTCAAGGCATTATCATTTTTTATACAACCAGTGAAGTCACCACTAACCGTCATTATTAACTATTCCTGTACATATGAAGAATATGTTGACCCCTTCCAGCTTTTCTGGCGTACCATGCATTTTAACATTATTCCCCCTAGCTGCAATTTATAAATGCTCAGTTAACTATATCAATAAGGTAATTCTTTCCTTTCCAGAATCTTAATTAATTAATGCATAATAATATAGATTTTATTGCAGTTTAATCTCCTGTTGAATAGACTCACATATGTTGTCTGAAAAGTCTTTCGATCCCTTTCATTTTGCATTAATACTGACATTTTTCCATTCATATTTTCCCTTTTATCTGGTCTAATTTCTTTTTTAAAACCTGAAATCATCTTTCAGTGTATAACATTTGGCATCAATTATTTTATATCACCCAAGGCAACTAACTCCAAGGACTCCTTTCTTAGCAGTAACAGAAGCCTTTCTTCTTACTGGCTTTACTCAGCTCAATTTTATCACGTGTAACAATTACACAAACTATTACAAAAGTATTAATTGATTATATATTAACAATAGTTTCACATAAATGCTTGTTTTAATTTTGGCAAGTGATAACTTCAATTGTCATAGCCAGAGAAAAATTAACACCTTCATGCAAAGTATGCCAAATCCTTCAGACTCCAATTTTTAGTAGAATTCCTACTTGGGCAAATCTCTGCCTAACTTATCTCACATTGTTGTTGTTGTTGTTAGTAGTAGTAGTAGTAGTAAATACACCCAGAATTGCTTACAAAGATAAAACCAGACAATGCAATAACATTTTACAATTAAAAACAACAAACCCAAACAGAACAGTAACAAATCAATAAAACAATAGCAACGAAATCAGAAACTGAACACCAGACAAAACCATATTAAAAGCAGACCACCATTAAACCTTAAAAGCTTGTTGAAATAAAAGGTTTCAAGGGACATTTGAGAACTATTATTCTTTAATACAAAATGAAGGATGGTAGCATGGTGAAATCAGTATTGCATACTATTATTTGTGATTGAAGGTAGTGGTTCATACTGAAACGTTTCACATTTTAATTCACACACACACATAACTTGATGCACTATTTTTGGTAATTTGTTTTTAGAGTGAAGAAGGCACAAGTGGCACTGTGAATCACAATCTGTTTCCTGTTTGTATCCCATTTTCCAAATTTCTTTGCACAATATCTTGTAGATTATTACCTGGTAATATAAATTACTGAAATTTAATTTATTTAAATTAATCCACCAGGATAGACAGATTAGATAAACAATTTGAGTAATATGAGTAGATTTTTTAAAAAAAACACACACCATTATCTGTTCTGTTTGGCAATTATGGAAGGAGTTTGACAATGAAATAAACAGCCCTGAGGTACAAAGACTCCCCCTAACCCAATTAATTACCTGTTTCTTGAATGTACGGCTACTCATAATTTTCTCTACTACAGGTCCTTCAGCATCAGCAGATTCCTACAATGAAACATTTCACAATAGTTACATAAGTGAACGATCCGTTGGGAGAGGCGGGTAATAAATAAATAAATAAATAAATTATTATTATTATTATCATCATCATCATCAACAAAAGTGCAGAAAAAGATAAACCAAATTATTTAGAGATACCACTGAAGTTTGTATATTCCAGGCTCAGAATATGAACGCAGAAGGCTTATAATGCTTGCCTTTAATATGAAGATGAGAACTACGGGCTTGACTGAGTACTTCTCTGGCTGAGATTTTAAGAAAACAGCTATTTCCTAAATAGGAGAAGCAGCTGGGGCAGAGAATTCATGGTCTCATTTTCTCCCCTTAAGAAATGCAGGTTGCTTACCTGTAACTGTAGTTCTTCGAGTGGTCATCTGTGCAGTCACACACTATGGGCTCGCGCCGGCGCCGAGCCTCACTCGGAAACTTCTAGAGCTTAGAAACTATTGGCGGGAACCCCTCCCCCCACCATCCTATTGCACATGCCTGGGTTCCCACCTACCTCAGTTCTATGAGACCGCCTGATGCGACCCACAACGAGGTAGTGAAGATAATAGAAAAAATATGCAGAATGGCACGGCAAAACACTCATAGGCCCTCAGCGAGGTCTAGAGGGGATGGTGGGAGGGTTGTGTGACTGCACAGATGACCACTCGAAGAACTACAGTTACAGGTAAGCAACCTGCATTTCTTCTTCGTGGTCTCTGTGCATCACACACTATGGGCGAGTAACCAGCAAACACTTACCAGAGGAGGGTAGACTCGCTGAAGGGATGTCATTGGAGTAACGACGACAACACTGCTCGTCCGAAGCTCGCGTCGCTTCTCGCTCTGGTGTCCAGTTTGTAGTGAGAGACAAACGTGGAGGCCGAGGACCAGGTAGCTGCCCTACAAAGGTTGGGAATCGGGATCCCCCTTGTCAGTGCTGTCGAGGTGGCAAGGGCCCTCGTAGAGTGCGATCACAAGGCAGTTGGGGCTTCTTTCTTTGCGAGTGCATAACTAAGAGTGATAGTATTGACGACCCACTTAGCAAAACGTTGGGCCGATAGTGCTTGGCCCTTTGTCTTGCCACCGTAGCAAATGAAAAGACGTTGAGACTTGCGGAAAGCTGAGGTTCTGTCCTTGTAGAATGCTAAGGCGCGTCTCACGTCTAGTGAATGAAGTCTTGTACTCAAAGGGTCGGTGGCGTTCTGAAAAAAGGTAGGCAGGACGATGCTCTGATTGACATGGAAGTCCGAGATGACCTTTGGCTTGAAGTCCGGGCCTGGGCGTAGAACAACCTTATCCCTATGAAATTGAGTATAGGGAGGGTCAATCATAAGTGCGCACAGTTCAGAGGCCCTTCTGGCAGATGTGATCGCGACCAGGAAGGCTACTTTAAAGGATAGTAATCGTAAGTCCGTTGTTGCCAGAGGTTCAAACGGTTTATCAGACAAAGCCGAAAGGACCACTGACAGGCTCCATTGCGGAACTATGGGCCGCACAGGGGGGTGAATGTTCCGCAGACCTCTCATGAAGCGTTTTGACAACGGATGGGAAAAGCCGAATAGCTTTGAATGAGGTCGTGGTTCGCCGATATGGCTGCCAAGTACACCCTTATAGAAGCTGTACGGAGGCCCGCCTCATGCAGGGAGTTGAGGAAGGTTAAGATGGTTATGATTCCGCAGGAGTGAGGCGCAATACCCTGGTGATGGACGAATGCGGTGAACTTTCCCCATTTTCTTTCGTAAGATAGTCTAGTGGAGGGGCGAGTGGCTTCGTTTAACACCGCCCGCACTGGGGATGGAATATGGAGGAGGTGTTGCCACCGCGCCGGATTCTCCATGCGGTTAGTTTCAGCTTCTGCAGGTCTGGGTGGCGTACTAGCCCGTCTCTCATGGTGATCAGGTCTGCTGTCATTGGTAGATGGAGGTATTCCCCTCCTGACAAGCGGAGAAGGGGGGCGAACCAAAATTGGCGCGGCCACCAAGGAGCCACCAGTATGGCTTCTGTCTGTCCCAATTGTAGGAGCGAAATGACCTTGGGGATGAGTGGAAACGGTGGGAAGGCATAAACAAGGTCTGGACCCCATGAGGTACTGAGAGCGTCTCCGAGAGAGCCCTTTCCTGTTCCTGCCCTTGAGCAAAATTGAACGCAGACTGCATTCTCCGCAGACGCGAAGAGGTCCAGGCGCGGATGCCCCCACTTGTTGAAGAGAAGCGAGAGTGCTTTGCTGCAAAGGGACCATTCGTGCGTATCCGGGAAGTTCCTGCTGAGTCTGTCTGCTTGAACGTTGTCTGTTCCAGCTATGTGAGTAGCTGACAAGCGTATTCCGTGGGGGATTGCCCACTTGAAGACGTCCAGGGTAAGGTTGAGCAGGGTCTTGGATCGAGTCCCTCCTTCTTTGTTGATGTACCAGACCACCGACATGTTGTCGGATATAATTCTTACGTGGTGGCCTGCTACATAGTCTCTGAACGCTGAGAGGGCTTTTTTCACTGCAAGCAACTCCAGGAAATTGATGTGATGTCTTCGCTCCCCCGAGGTCCATTCGCTCTGCACCGTTAGGTGGTCGCAGTGAGCTCCCCATCCCAGAAGGGAGGCGTCCGATGTTATTGAACGTGTGGGATCCGCCGGTAGGAACGGTAGGCCCAATTGAAGGTTTTGCGGTCTTGTCCACCAGCGAAGAGAGCGGCGTATTGTATGGGGAACGGTCACCTTGACCGAGTTCGAGTGGCGAAGTGGGTCGTAGACATCTAGGAGGAATCGCTGCAGAGGGCGCATACGCAGGCGCGCCCACCTGACTACGAAAACCGCTGAGGCCATAAGTCCCAGTAGTTTCTGTAGAGTGATTACTGCGTGGGTCGCGGTGGATGAGACCCGAAGCGCTAACTGTTGAAGACGGGCGCGTCTCGGCGAGGGAAGGTATGCTCTCCCTACCGTTGAATCGATGAGAGCGCCAATGAATTGTATTCTTTGTGCTGGAGACAGGACTGACTTCTCCATATTCACCACCAGTCCCAACTCTAGTAACAGGGACGTTGTGAGTTGGACGTCTTTTGCCGCTTGGAGTTCGGATGGGGAGACGACTAGCCAGTCGTCGAGATAAGGATAGAGTTCCATGCCCGACGAGCGAAGGTACGCGCAGACGGCGGCCATACATTTCATGAAGACTCTCGGTGCGGTTTTTAATCCGAATGGAAGGACCGTAAACTAGAACTCTTCTTCCCCGACCACAAACCGGAGGAACTTCTGAGGAGTGTGATGGATTGGTATATGGAAGTATGCGTCTTTTAAGTCCACGAGGGTGAACCATAGGTTGCGACGGAGAAGGGGTAGGACAGAGCCCAGGGTAATCATTCTGAACTTTTTGGTTAGGAGGAATTCGTTGAGACGTCTCAAGTCCAGAATCGGGCGAAGGCCGCCATCTTTTTTCTGAACAGTGAAATAACGGGAGTAGAACCCGTTGCCCGCGTCTGCGATGTTCACCGGAGTGATGGCCCCCTTCTGCAGGAGTGTGGCAAGTTCTTGCCGCAGAACGACGGAAGTTGGTGTATATTTCATGTGTCCCAGCTTTGGTGGATATTGGAATTCCATTTTGTATCCCTGGCTGATGATGTCCAGGACCCAATTGTCCGTCGAAATCCTTGCCCAAACGTCGTAGAACTGCCGGAGTCTTTGGTCGAAAAACGGAGAGTGTGGGTGTGGGTATGCAGCATTGGTCGAGTCAAAGACGTTGCTTTGGTCCTTGGTCAGGCCGAGCGCGCTGGGGGCGTGCCTTAGACTGAGAGTAGGGTCTATGTTGGCGAAAGGAAGGCTGTGTAGAGTGGAACCTTGGTTGCTGTTGTTGGTGCCTGAACTGCTGCTGGCGGCCCTGATAGGGGTGCTGCCTGTACCACTTTCGTGGCCTGTATGACTGCAAGGCCTGGGGCGGATAGAATCCCATCTTTTTTGCCGTCATTTTCGCCTTCTGGATGGTATCCATCTGCGAATCGGTAGAGGCGTTAAAAAGTCCCTCCCCGTCAAAGGGAAGATCCTCTATCCTGGCCTTAGTCTCTTGAGACAGGCTCGAGGAGCGAAGCCAGGCGTGTCTTCTTAGTGCCACTGAAGCGACCATGGACTTGGATAGACAGTCCGCTAAGTGGCGCGCGGTCGAAAGTTCTTGTTTTGCCAGCGCTGTCGCCTCCTGCTGGAAGATCTGCGCAGCCGCTTTGATCTCGTCAGGGAGGTGCGCATGTAATGCTGCTACCTTTTCCCAAAGGAAAAGATGGTACCGGGCCATGAGGGCCTGGTAGTTCGCTATCTTGACAGAGAGGGCGGTAGATGCGTAGACCCTCCTGCCAAACGCGTCGAGCTTACGGCCCTCTTTATCTATTGGAGCCGAGTGAGATCTGGCTGAGCGGCCCTGAGCTGACTCGACGATGACCGAGTTCGGTTTCGGATGCTGGAATAAGAATTCAACGCCTTTCTCTTGAATCTTATACTGCGCGTCGACCCTCTTTGAGACCGGACCTGTGGTCGCCGGAGTTTTCCAGGACTCTTTTAAGGTTCGCAGAATGGTGGGGAGGACGGGCATAGCCAGAGTGGTAGACGTGTCACCATACATAACGTCGTAGGCCACGTCCTCCACTGAATCCTCCGGTTCCGGGACCTCGATGCCCAATGACTGAGCAAGGCGTTGCATCTGGTCGAGGAACGACACAACTTCTACTGATGGCGAAGCGCGCTTGCCAGTTCCTAATTCCTGTTCCGGAGAAGGCAGAGACGGGTGGACCTGTGCTAAGACCTCCGACGTGTCCGAAGGATAGTCGTCATCCGATTGGGAGCTAGGTGCTCTGATGCTCATTGCGCCGAGCGGTGGAGGTGAGTCCGGTTGGTCGGCGATGTAATCCGGGACCGATATTGTGGCTGAGGGCGCTTGCCTGGGTGGGACGGGGGGAGCGAACTGGTCTTCCGCCTCTTGGAGTCTTTCCCCCGTAAATTGGTCGAAGAGAGGTCTCCTGTAAGGTGTTTCCGGCTGAGACTTCGATGAATAGACTGAGCGGGCGGAGAGGCGATCCCAGTTGTCTGGCTGTAGTGCCGGATGCTGTGGGGAGGTGCGTCGGGGTGAGGGAACCCATGAAGAAAGAGGGTCAATCCTCCGATTCCCCATCTCCGACGCCGGTGGGGATAGTGATGGAGCTGGCCTGGACCAGGATGCGGAGCGACGGGAGGTTGTCTGCTCTGGAGCTTTCGGCACCGAAAAACTGTGGCCTCGATGCGTCGGTGTCGGGGGGGTCGCCACCGAGGGCCACGAAATCGGCAGAGATATGGAGGCCGCCGGTGATGTCGATGGCTTGGCCATCGGTACCGGGGAGCTGGTCGGTACCGAGGCTGGTTTGGTCCCCGAAAGTGCCTTCGGCGTCGGTGCCGGCTTTCGCTTCGGCGTCGGTTGTGGCTTCGGCGTCGACTTCATCGATGTCGATTTTACTTTCTGCGTCACAGACTCCTTTGGTACCGACGAGTGCCTCGGTGTCGAGCTCGATGTCGACTTGCGGGAATCCCTGGGTCGATGTGGCGCCGGTTTCTTGTGCTTCTTTCTAGGGGCCTGAGCTTCCTCTTCGGGTGCTGCGCCGTGACCTCTCTTATGCCGCTTTGCCTTGCCCGAGTCATCGGGAAGGGAGGGCTTCGACTTAGCAGGCTGAGTAGTTTGCAACTCCGTCGACGTCGAAGGACGGCTCGGTACCGAGACCGGCACGTCCACGGCCCCTAGGGCGGACTTCCATAGGAGCGCCCTCAGCTTTTTCGCTCTGTTTTTACGCGTCTGTCTGGAAAAATTCAGACAATGGGCACAAGTATCGACGACATGTGCTTCGCCCAAACAAAGGAGGCACTTGGAGTGTCCATCCGAGAGGGTCAATTTAGCCTTGCAGCCCGTACAGTTTTTGAAGAGAGACGCCATTTTGTAAGCTGCTAGAAGGGCGGGAAAAGGGCCCCAACCCCTTCTTGTTCTCTTCCCACAGACCGGTAGCAGGAGTTCCGCTATCGACTGCTATCTTATATTCCTATATGTATATATATATATATTAAGAAAAAACTATCTATATACTAAATACTATAATAAACAATTTTTTTTTTAGAATAAAGAAAGGAAGAGGAAGAAGAATAGAGAGAGAGAGAGTGAGAGAAAGAATAACGGAGAGGAATAAGAATAATCTAAGCACAAAAGATTAAGAGAAGTTCTCTGTGAGGCAACCAGCAAGGCGGTCGAAGAAGAACTGAGGTAGGCGGGAACCCAGGCATGCGCAATAGGATGGTGGGGGGAGGGGTTCCCGCCAATAGTTTCTAAGCTCTAGAAGTTTCCGAGTGAGGCTCGGCGCCAGCGCGAGCCCATAGTGTGTGATGCACAGAGACCACGAAGAAGAACATAAAAAGAGCCATTCTGGATCTGAACAAGGGTCTATCTAGTCCAGCATTCTGTTCATACACTGATCGACCAGCTTCAACTGGGAACCCACAAGCAGGACATGAGTGCAACAGCACCTTTCTTCCATCCCTGCATGTGAAACACTGGCAGGTCAGCATATTCAGGCTAGGAAATGTAGTTTTCCTAGAGCATCGGACAGTTCACAACATTCCCTGCACACATAGTTCTAGCAGTGTTTCTCACACTGGCAAGGAGGGAGACAGAAGAACCAAGAAAGAAAGGAGAACCCATGCCAGCTGATTTACCAAATAAAGAGGGTTTGGGGTTCATGGGCTGAGGATTCAGAGACTGCACTTACAAGCTAAAATTTGAACTTCAGAAATACACATATTTTCTGACCACTCTCCACTTTTGCTTGCAATTTCTGGGATCAATCCAAACTGAACCCAGGGAAGCTCAGGGGCACCTGTCTTTCAGGAAAGACCAATCTGTTCAGGCTTTTCAACTTGGGGGAGAGGGGAGAAACCCTAAGTGAAGAAATTACTTTCATATCCTTTTCGTAGGCTTCTTGGAAGCATCTTGCTCGCCATTGCTGAAAATAGAATGCTGGACTTGATGGGCCCATGGTCTGATTCAGAAAGGAACTTTAAAATATTTTTGTTCTCCTGGCTGTGTGTGTGTGTGTGTTAATTATGCAGTAATCTCTTAGTTTTGCAGAGAATAGAGAAATGCTTTATGAATCCTAAATGACAAAGCAATATTGATTCCTCCATCTGCTTAACTTCTCTTGGAGATATTTAACTCAAGGTATCATAAAAGGACATTTAAGAAAGCTTAAAATATGAATTACCAAATGAATTCTTAAGTGTGAACACTCTCACCAATAGTTTCCCAAGTTAGTTAAGTGAAGCAGTGATATTAAAAGACCACTACACAAAAAGGTTGTTACAGGAGTCATTTCACATTATCACCCTTCATTTTATTCAACCTATTTTATCCATCATTTGCATTGCATAGAAAATAAAGCATATCCTGCTGGTTACTACAAGACAGTAATTTCATAAAGGGGTTCTTATAGTGTCTGACAGCAGGAGACAAGCTTGAGTGGTTTATTAAGTCATAGAAGCCAGACCACTGAATTCACAGAGGTAAATTCAGTCTCCTTAGAGTCTAGTTTTAGGCTTTTCATCAGAGACCATTAATTTCACTAAATTGTGTTGAATTACATATTGTAGGCTTGTAAAGACAACCTGAATGAACACAGCCTTTAAGAACCTAAACAACTAATTTCCTTTGGCATGTTGAGCCAAGCTGAGATGGAAGTCCTGTAGAAGAAAAGCCAACACTAAAATGTTTTACAACCTAATTCATTACAGAATTTTCAGTTTATCCCTCTGTTTGAAGAGTATAAATATGAACAGACCTGTTGCTCAGACTGTGAAGTATTTGAAGGGGAGTTCCTTCCAGCACCATCGGCATCATCAACTTCTTCATCAGAAATCTTGAACTCCAGGTCTTCTGTATAACGCTTCCTCTTCACCTGTCTACTGGAACGCCTCTTCTGAAAAAGAAAATGTTAATCTTACATGTAAGTTTTCATTCTGTTGCTTAGCAGTGGTATAGTTCTCAAAAGAAAAGGCCATTTCCCCTTTGAAAGTAAGGCAGTGGTATGAATACAAAAAGCCTCATTCTGAAATACAATTAAAACTTGGCAGTAAAACATATCAGGCTAGAGGAAACACATGCTAGATGCCATAGGTAAAAGAAGGGTAACAGAAAGGAGGCGACCACAGCACTCTTCCTGGGGGGGAAATTGCTTTTAAAAAATCCCATATAGAGACTCTATAGCAGGGTTGGGAACTATGATCTTCCAGGCCAGAACCAGCCCACAGTGCATTCCCATCTGGCATTCCCTCCCAATCAGCTAATTGGCAGGGAACAGCTGAGCAGAGCCCTACTCTCTTTCCTTCACTCCTCAGTTATTTCCTGCTTCTCAGCTGATTGGTGGGGAATAGGGGGTGGGGCTGCAGATAAAGTTCAAATGCCATGAAACATCTGTGCATAGGAATCATTTGGGCTTGGTAAACTATGTAATTCTACTCTACCTCAGCACCTCCTTGTTCACTTGGGATAGAACCATGTTATTAGCCCTATATATATATAGCTACTATGTATCTATGCTACTGGTTTAGGGTGGGACTGAACAATGGGAAAGCAGCTTCCAAATTGCAATAGGTAATGCAAATTGGATCTAGGTTTGAAATAAGTGTTCATCATTCTAGTGGTCCCTGAAAGTGAGTTGCTGATTTTATTCATTTCACTGGTGCCCTACCAGTGAATATACTTTATTTGGTAAATTTCTCTGATATTTCACATTAACAAGAAATTTAACAAATCTTTAAGCCATCTAACTATAGAAGCCTATTTTCTTCTGAATTTAGGTGACAGGAAATGAAGAGAGTCCTTCTATTATAAGCTTTCTACTACACAACTGGTGCTTAGATCAGGGGAGAAAAAGAGACAAGATGCACTCTTGGGATCTATAAAAAGCAAACAATTTCAGGATCGAAGTCTGAAGTCTAACTTGCATCTTCATAGATAACACACAGCTACTGAAAAGAGTCCAGGCATGGGGACTGTTCATACAATAAGATTTGCTAAGAGATAATTACTAAACTTTTAGGATTATTTCAGAATGTCAACAAAAAATCTATATGGAGTGACTGGATAAACATAATAAGAATTATTATTATTATTATTATTATTATTTCTTACCCGCCTCTCCCTCTGGATCAAAACTTTGAAAATACTTTTGACTTTCTTCAGAGGTACGTATGAAGGGCAGGTTGTTTACCTGTAACTGCAATTCTTTGAGTGGTCATCAGTGAACTCACACATATGGGTTATGCCACCTGCCTCTCATTTCCGAGTCTGCTATAGCAGAGGAATAAAAGAGGGTGAGGCATCAAAGCGGAAAGGACAGTGAGTAGTGTGAGTTCACAGATGACCACTAAGAAGAACCGCAATTATAGGTAAGCAACGTGTTCTCCTTCGTGGTCTTTGTGACTCACACATATAGGTGATTGAAAAGCAAGGGGCTTACTGGAAGAGAGGAATAGAAAGAAACAAAACCATAGAAAGAATCACCATGCCAACTGCTGCATCTGCATGAGCCCTGATGTCTGGCAGTAATGTTTGATGGAGGTAGGGGGTTGAACCCATGGTGCAGTGCTGCAAAGCTGAGTAAGCGGAATGCCCCTGAAGAAAGCAGCACAACATGCTATGGTCGTAGCTGAATAGTCACATACTTGGATAGGGGTGACGGTGGACTGGTGGATAAAGACTGGGGAATCCTTTATGGAAATGTTTGATGTCAAGGTGCAAGTAGAGGGAGAAAATCTAGATATTTCAATAATTATCTGATATTTATTTATTATTTTATTTATTACATCTTTATACTGTGGTTAAGTAAATCTTCAGTGATGAGAGAAGAGAAAGAAGTAAGTCAAATACTTAAAGTAGACTATAGGACTCTGGATTTTGACCCGTAGATGTAAGAAAGGGGAAAATATGAGGCCCCAATGGAGCGTTTGCAGGAGGCAGTCATTGCCTCCAACACTTCTTTGGAGAACTGGTTAGATCAGTGACTCTCCAGGCTATGAGTTGTAAGGTTTCAAGATCAAAGTCCAGCCCCCGGTTCATCGTGAGGAGCTCTGGTCAATGAGGATGGAGAAAAACATGGTCAGACAGGAGGAGCAACGTTGCAAACCATTTTGTCTGGGCCATGACAGGATTATTAAGATACAAAGTGCTCTGTCATTCTATATCTTGTTCACAACATGTGTGATGGCATAATGGTAGAAAGGTTTAAGTCAAGGTACTTCATGAATGTAGGAGGAAGGAATCGGCTAGAGAATAGGTACTGCATTTTGAGTTCAGACTCATGACAATAAGTGTTATAGTGTGGGTGTCCCACATTATGAAGAGGTTGGACGTAACTATTCGAGAAAGCTCCCATTCATGAGGAGTGGATAAGTTCTGCTGGGTGAGTTTGCTAGGGTATCTGAAGTTCCTAGGAAATGGAGGGTGATAGGAACAATGGATGGTGGAGTACACACAAGTCCCAGTAGCTCAGAGTGAACAGTAGGAGGGAGAGAGATTTCATTCCACCTTCTTTGTTGATATAAAAGACCATTGTGGTTTTGTCCATGACAATTTGGACAGATTGTCTTATGATGTGCATTTTGAGTGCCTGGAAAACTTTTATGACTGCAAGCAATTTGAGATTATTGATATGAAGAGCTCATTCCCATCAGGACCACTGTCCACGGATCCTAAGTAGACAACAGTAAATCCCCCAGTCAAAAAGCAATGAGCCTTTGAACACTATTAATGATGGGTGAAGAGGCTGAGAGCTGAGCCCCAATAAGAGGGGACTGTCCACCAGCCCAAATAGTGTTGGACCAGAATCGTAAAGTTCAGAAGGTGGGTCTTGGGGCCATCTCAGGGTTGAAGGCCTGGAGGAACCATGTGGATGTGTGTGCTAGAGGGGTGACTGTGATCCTAGCCATAAAGCCAAGAAAGTGCTGAAACATGATTGCTTAAGAGATAGGGTGTTTTTTTCACCTCACAGACAAGCTGTCTTAGTGTGTCCAATCTGTCTGCAGGTAGTTAGGCATGGAGTTGAGAAGTGCTCCTATGAACGGTCACGTTTCAGAAGAGATGAGGCAGGACTTTTCTTTGTTGATCTGTAGGCCAAGGGATTCCAGAAGTGACAGAGTTCCAGTGATGGTGGCCAGGAGCTGTTGGAATGATGAAGCGACTAGGAGCCAGTTGTCTATATATGGAAAAATGATGATACTTTGAAGCTGCAAATGTGCTGCCACTACTGCCATGTATTTTGTAAAGAACCTTGGTGCTGTGGCCACACCAAACAGGAAAACTTTGAACTGGAAAAGCTTGTTGCTCAAGGCAAACCTGAAGAAGCTGCAGGAGGCAGGGTAAATAGAGGTGTGAAAATAGGCATCATTGAGATCTATTGTGACAAACCAGTCCCCTTGACACAGTAAGTTTACTGGACTGACAGAATGACTGACATCCTGAACGCTGAGTAGAAGTCAAAGACCTCCATCCTTCTTGGGGAAGGTGAAGTACCTGGAGAAAAAAAAAGTGAGCTTTTGAGGGGAGGGAATTCTTTCTATTATGCCTTTACTCAAAAACATACCTACTTCTTCTTTGAGGACTGGAGAAGGGTGAGTGAAGCAGAAGATTACTGTAGGAGGGGTGTCTTCAAACTCGATGGAATAACACTGAACAGTGATGGATAGATCCCACGTATTGGTTGTGATGGATTCTCAAGCAGCAAGGAAAGGTCTGAGAGTACGTTGGAGAAAAACAGGACCAATGGCTGCAAGAGTCAAAAGCTGAATCTTGAATTGGTTGGGATGCTTACGTCCACGTGAATTGACAGTGCTTGCCCTAAAGGAGACATATAAGTCTAGCTTGATGCTGTTTGAGTATGTTTGAAGCTGAATCAGGCTGGCATCACGCTAGCCCCTGGCATTGCCAATATAGATGTGGGCAATTCATGGAGGCTGAATTGGGATCCCATTCCCATCTTTTAGGCAGATGTTATAATTTGTGAACATGGTCGTTTTTGTACACTGATGTATTGACGACATTCACCATTAAATACGAGGTCCTCCATCCTAGTTCTAGCCCCCTCATTAAGCCCTCAAGTTCAAAGCCAAGTATATCATAGCAATATGGCGGCTGCATAGCCTTGGAGCTGCAGTTGGCCATATGGCGGGCCGTACTGATTTGTTGTCCGGCAAAAAGCATTGCCAGGTTTTGTACATCCTCTGGAAGGCAGTAGAAATCATTGCAATTTTCCCCCAAAGGAAATGTTGATAGGCTGCCATGAAGGCCTCATGAATTGCTACTCACAGAGCTAGAGCTGCAGTAGAATAGCTCCTATACCTTCCTCTCTGAGTTTACAGGAGCAGAGCGTGGGTTTTGTCTGGTCTTGGATTGGGATACCTCCACTATTATGGAGTTTGGCATGTGGTGTTTAAAGAGGAGAGCAGTGCTCTTCCTGAACCCTGTATAGATTCCCTATCTTTCTAGATGTAGAGGGTACGGTGGAAGATTTTGACCATGATTACTTAATGATGTGCAAGAGCGTGGGAGCATGGGAAAAGTGAACCCTCTAAAATACCGGGATTGGTGGAGCCTTAATTTCTAGCCTCAAGGATTTTACCATTTGCAGTATCTATTCCGCACAGGGCCTAAAATTATCAGAGAGAGAGGGTTTTGATCTCCAATAGTACCATTAGGGAAAGAAATCGAAGCCACCACAGAAGTGGATGACCAATAATCATCTTGCCCTGAGGAACAATTATTGCAATGTAGTTTGGGAGGTAGATTCAAATTAGTGATTGAAGTTTTAGCTGGTGAAACCACCAATGATTGTTGGAGAGCGGCAGCAGCTGGCATAGGTTCTGGGAGCTTTGGAAGGATGTCTTGGAAGAAATTAGTCGAAAGAGGAGAGTGCAAACAAGCAGCAAGCTAGTAAATTTAAGTGCCGCAGTAGTTGCTGGTAACTGCATCAGATGGTTTAGATATAGTGTGGTTCAGTGGTGAAAGGCTAGGGGGCACCTGTGATCATTCGCTATGGTGAGGAGAGTGAGAACACTGGTGGCAAGAGTAGTAATGCTGAGCATTTCTATCCCTGCAGCCTTGATACTACCAGGAGGAGGAGTGATGCCTTCATGGTAGAGAGCACTCCTCATAGTAGAATAGAGGAGATCTGCCAATGGTACTTTGATGGCATGTTGTAGGGATGCTGGAGGAAGATCCCCGACAAGGCAGATGACGCTGATGAGGTTTCTTGGTATCTAGTGGATCTAACCCTACCTGGAGAACATTTCCATGGAGGATTTGCTTTCTGACACCAACCCCATGCACTGTATATCATCTAGGAACTTGTGATCCTGTGGGAATTACATTTTCTCCACAATTGGTATTGGCTATCGGAGACGAGTGGGTTGTGCAACCATCAGTATCGAGGGTAGTTGCTTCACTGTGGGTGTAGCCATTGGCTCATTGTCCAATTTGCTCCCATGAGCAGTCTTTTTCTTGTTTGGTCCCAGACCTGGGGATTGACAAGGTGTTTATTTTGGGACTTGGCCAGTTTGAACTTTTTGGTCTCTACCACCCATACCAAGGGCTCGGTTCCCAACTGAGGTGCTATGGTCTGCAGCTGGACCAAAGGTAAAGCTGAAGCCAATGCCAGAGAAAGGAGTGGTACTCCCAACATTGGGGACAATTGCCCTGTAGTGCTTTCCATGGGTAGGGGCACTGTGAGAAGCTGTGAGAGAGAGAGAGCCAGTGCCAAATTCTTACAAATGGAGATAGTGTGCAGATAGCGTGTATACACTATCCGCTACCTTGGGGGCTTATTCCCACAGAAAGACATGGAGATATCCCATTCTATCTCTTCTGGCCTATTTAGTAAAGGCCTGGCAGTGGGTACACAAGAGCACTTTGTGTGTGTCAAGAGGCAGAGGAGATGTAGAGTGTCTGCCGGTTAGTGGTATCTTCCCAGCCCACCAGATTTACTTTTTGAAGAATGCCTTGGAGGTCATGTGAAGGGGATGAAGGAATAAAACAGGAAAAAGAGGAGATAGAAAAGAGGAAGTGAAAGAAGAGCAAGAATTCTTCTCTGCATTTGTATGAAAAGCTGTGAGGTAGAGAGCATTCCAAATGCTGCTAGTCACTGTGGTGGACAAAAAAAGAACTAAGAAGCATGCAAGAGCCATGCCTGCAGTATGCCCAGAGGAGGTGGGAGGGACTCCGGTCTAACCTCTGTTCAGCTCTAGAATGTTCTGCGCAGGTGCAATAACCCATATGTGTGAGTCACAGAGACCATGAAGAAAATTTAGTTACAAAAAATTATGACATGTCCTTTTATGGATCAGACATTTGTTAAAAACATGACACACATGAGAGGATTTTTTAAAAAAAAGTTTCCCGGGGGGGGGGGGGGGGGAGAGAGCTTCAGGACACCCCCTTCCCCCAGAAGAATTGAAATAGAGACCAGCTCTATTTGAGGTCATAAATGATCTGGAATCTATTTTAACATGGTGTGCCTGCATTTGCAAATCACAACATCTTCAAAATGTCTGAACTCCCAAGTTGATTCTAAAGAGCTCTCAAAACATTTGCTGCGGCATCCAAACTGGACAAAGTATGATTAGTGCTAAGCAGATATTGGCCCAGTTTACAGATTGCAGCAGGCCACTGCAACTTGGTTAAGCCATAGTGAGAGATGCAGCATGTGCTGGCAGCCATCGTGAATATTGAAACCGTTGCAGGCAGTCGCTGCAGCTTATTATGATGTGTGCACCTGACGCAGGGAGCATTGTTACTGTGGTTAACAAACCACCCACAAGCCAAAAATAGCCCATTGGTAAGCCACGGTGGGCTACGGTGATCGTGCGAACCAGGCCATTGCTTCCAAGTGTGAACTTGCGTTGTGCTTATTTTCTCTGTTCGTCCTCTCTTTCTAAAGTTGGTGTCCTGCATACAGACAGACTGAGTACTGTGGTTTGAAAGACTGGAAGCAATTCTAACAATCTCTGTGACACTTCTAGCCACCAAATCATGATCTGGTGATCAGGACACCGAATTGGCTCAACAATTTACAGTGTAAATTACATTAGAAATTGAGTTCAAAGTGAAGTACATTAAGCAAAAAAAACCAAATCTGATTCGTGTATGTATGTGTTCTCAATATATGAATACATACATACACACACACACAAACACACACTGACATGAATTTAGGATTACAGTTCAAAGCTCACTGAAACTATCAACTCAATGCGGTGGACGATTTGAAAAAGACAAATCTATTGGTAGGAAGTAGTATTTTATTATATATCATTTATGTTATAGATAACTATATTGTGTACCATAACACCAATGAAATTCTGGCATGCTTTATGTCTGAGCTGGAAATATAAAGGAAATGGAATGTAAATGCACACAAAGGCCACCTCTTCTATAGTCCTAACTCCCCAAATGAAGAGATGCAAGTATCTAGAAATTAATCTACTCTAGACCAGCTGAGACAGCAATTATATCACAGAGCTAAAAGGCATCAGAATGTTTGCATATACTCAGACTTAACCATAAATGCCAAGGTTAGTAAAGTGGTCCTCCAAACCATCACACTCTTTTAAAATAAATATTCACTGTAATATTTGATCTAAAGAAGGCAACTGGAGCATAAATACAACAAAAGTGAGCTAATAATCTGTGCCATACACACATTTGTGCCATACACACATTTCACATTGGCCACATTACAGGCTTACTGTGAACAAGCAGCATGCTGGTGCATGTAGCCTACTCATTCCTCATTTCATGCCAGAAGGTAGAACAAATCCGGAAGGAAAACTTATCAGGACATCCAAACCTGGGAACCTAGTTTGTTGCTCCAAAACAAGACAGATCACAAATTTGTTCCTGGCTTACAAATCCTGACTTGTTTGGGAGCAACAAACCAGGATCTCAGGTTCAGATATCACAATATACTATCCCTTCCTGGATAGTTTTCTCTGCTCACATGAAGGGGGAGTGAACAGGCTGCATGCATCCGCACGTAAGCCAGGATAAGCCAGGAATCCTGTCTTATTGTTATATTTGAATATAATGCTAAACTATTATGAGAATGAGCCACAACTCTTGTACATTCCCCCTCTCATCTCTTCCTCCAGTGGAGAGGAGAGTAGACTGGAAGCTTCAAAGTCCACTTTTTATTAACCACAGTTTAGCATGTCATCCAATCCCTAAAATGGGATATAAACTTAACTATGGTTAATTGAAACAATCCAGCTTCATAAACTATGAACCATAGTCAAGATAAACCACAAATTGTTCTGGTTCAGACAACAGAAGCTGTGACTAATCTAAAGAGGAAGCAAAAGCTTCTAACTCCTCCTCATAGCCGCACCAGAGGAGGAGAGTGTAAGCCATGAGCCCGAGGATTGCTGCCATTTGTTCTTATGACACTACACCATGTTTTACACTATATGTGAATGATGTTACAGTGTTCACACCTAATTATTAAACAAATAATTTATCGCAGTACCTGAACTCCTGCATCATCTTCCTCTTCAGGATGTGGTGACCCTGGTGGTGTTTTTTCTACATCTGAGTTTTCAGAACCTTCCTTTCCCTTGTTGATTTTTTTCTTCACAGCACTGGATTCGGATTCTGGTTTCTTGTTACTAAAACATAAGCATCCTTCATCAGAGTATGAATAAACAAACTTTCTATACCATTTGGAATGGAAAGAATCTGCAGTTATTTTGCTATAGCGATTTCAATATGTCCAGTCCAATTAACATTTTAAAAAATATATTGAATACATCCAACTATTACAAACAGTTGTATTATTGCACTATATTTTCCAATTTGCTTAATACTTGACGATTCTACAGCATCCAACTCTTTTTAAAAAATGTGTTAGCCCAACAGCCAGGGTAGATTATCGACATACGGTTTTTATGTTTTTGTGTCTGTATGTGTGTGAAAGAGAGATTGATTCAAAGGACTAGCCTTTGATTATGTTCATTATTAAACTGCTCAAAAACAGTATGCATAGAGATCTTGAGTTGTGCAAATTCTTTCTCTTTGAATTTTTCCTCTTTCTAAAGTGAGTATCCTGCCACTGGACATGCTGGGCATGAAAATGGGGGAAAGCACAGAACTGGATGACATATAGATATGAAAATATTGCTCTTGTAAAGGAAGACCTGGCCTTTCCAAAACCAATAGGAATTGAGGGCTGTGCATTCACACTGCTCTCAGGCTGCCAGACAATGCTGGCAGCAAGCGGGTGGAAACTTTTACCTGCCAGAGTTGGGTTAGGTGTTTCCCTACAGCCCAACAATTGCATGTTAGATTTGAAAGCCACTTTTTATTCAACTTGGAGATTCCAGATAACAAATGCACAATATGTAAAGCAAAACAGGATGAAAAACTCTACTCAATTGAGTCTGCTCAATTTGACTGATAGGAAAATCTGTATACATTGAGAATATTTCTATCAAAATAGTTATAAAATACTGAGGAGAAATTCCTCTAATACATTTTGTAAACAAACACACACACACACTTTTTCTTGGTATATAGAAGCACAACTCCATCAGAAAGGCTAAAACTACAAATGCATCAGTTATTCTTTTCTGTCACCCTTCCTGATATATCCATGACTTTAAATTTCCTAGAAGCTGTGTCCATGCCTAGATAGGTTGCTTTTACCAAATGTATTTGTGGAATTTCACTTGAGCATTCAAAATTAATAGCAGAAGAAAAATAAAGCAGGAGGCATTTGATCATTTATAAAGTAAAAACATTTCACTTTGTATTTTATTTATCTTATACAAAAGGACTGCATCATGAGTTGCTCTAATAACACTCCAGTTCCATTACTTAATAAAGCAGTGCAAGAATAAAGATTAAAAATCTTTATACTTTCAGAAACTCAAATTCTGAAGATATATGTGCACACACAAATGCAAAGATACATACACACACACAATTTTTAAAATGCCCTAAAACACTGACAATACTAAAACGTTTGGTATCTTTAGAAGAGCTACAAGACAAATCACTTTTTTAAAATTAATCTGAACACCAGTTCCCTTTCCAACTGTCCTAGTGTGTATACTACACATGGACAGAAGTCTCCCCTACTATGAGGCTCCATTTCCAGCATTTATTTCCGCTCTAACTGCCACAAATTATACAATACTACAGCTGAACACTGGGCCCCTTTCCTTTCATCTGCACGCCAAGAGCAATCAGATTACCCTGGTAACCAGTGGTCACATGACCAGCACCTGCTCTTTTGGCTGGATGCCACTGACTAAAGCCATCTGCTTCCCTCAATCAGCTTTCAAACATTCTCAACACCTGCGCTGCAGCATTTTGTGGTTTCTTTTATCAAATCAGTGCAAAACTGCTTCCCAAACTTTACATATTTCTCAAATTTGTTTAAATCAAAGGTAAGCCTGTCGTAGCTGAACTGTTGCCAGGTAAAGCAAGTTGACATGCTAGTGCTTTTTACTGGTGACCTCTATAAATCAGAGCTAGGCATACAATTTAATTTAATAAGTTAGTGTACCCTGGGTGCACTACTGCATATTAGTAAGTGGCTTAACATATTGAAGAATAGCAGAGAGCAGATTTGATAAAATGTCAGTTTGCTGAAAGGCTAGAAAGTGCTAATGATTCCCTGCCTTTTCTTTTCTTCAAGACATATAGAAAACCCAAACGCTGTCAACACATGAGATTTCATAAAAAAAACATACAGCGAAAGGGGTTATGTGTAGGTTTTATCTGTACTTGCACAAACCTTTTTTAAAAACTCCATACACTTCCTATTTAATAAACGGCAGGAGTGTGAATTAAACCCTTTCATATATACGACTGATAAGCTAACGCTGGGGTTGGTAGGTTTCAGGTTTGTAGGACCTCCACCAAGCGGAAGCAAGTGCAAAACAGTGGCCAGGAACGGAGGGGGGGGGGGGGGGGGGAGGAAGACAGACACTTAGAATTAAGAAACAGGGTGCTTCTGAGCATGTGTTCAACCCAGGATTTGTTTTCACTCACAGATCTGAGCCCAGTCCTTCCACACAAGGAACCACTCCTGATTCCCCAACCAAGCTGAGTTAATTTCAACAGCCTAATTCTGAGGGTGGGAGGAACCTTTTTCATTCTTGCTATTGTTAAAATGACTGGGAGCCAGAAATCCTTGTTGATCTCCAGCAAGTCATCAAGAGATGTACTGTGCCTTCTATCAATATAAATCAACTTCATAAGGGCTTCTCTCACAAAAAGATATGCAATAATCTGTAAATGGGACTTCCAATAGTTCTATAATTTTGCTCAAAGAGAAACAAGACAACACTCCTAGGATAAAATTTATTTCAGCTCCAAATTTCAGAAGAGTAGCTAAGCGCCAGAGACCTATGTGTTTAGTAGACTATACAACTCATGGGCAGGGCAATCGTACCTGCCACTGCAGAGAACTCTGATGCTGGACTTTTCAACAAATTCAAAGCCTTGCCGGTGTGAGCCCATCATAAAAGAAGGGAGGAGTGGCATTTCTATTTTTCTTTCCACCAGGGTCATTCCCTCCTTTTAATATAGTTCCTCCAATTAAAACTAATGCCATGCAATTGATTTGCGCTACCTCCAGGGCTGGTGTCGATCATCACTGCCCAATCAGTGTAGTGACAGATAGAGGGAGATATGGTGTTGTGAGGAGGACTTGCCAGGTAAGGGGAATGCGGCCCAGACAGTTAACGTCTATGCTGTGTTCCAGTCCTCCCCACACCCACAGGTTTGTTGGTTGCACTATCAGTCAGCTCTCAGGTCTCCAGATGCTGCTTTTAAATGCCATATCGATGGATAATAAGACCCCCTCATCCATGATCTAATAGTGGATATGGCTTGCATTACCAAAGCCTGGGTGTGTGAGCAGGAAGGAGTTAGTTTCTCCCAGCTATGCCCACTGGGGTACTTGGTTCAGCATCAGGGTAGACTTGGGGGCTGGGGAGGGGGGTTTGCTGTGGTCTCTAGGAACTCCATCCCCTTCTGCCGTCTCCCTGTCCATCTGACTACTGGTCTGGAGTGTTTGCACCTTATTTTGGGCCAACGGGACAGATTAGGGATTCTGTTGGTGTACCGCCCACCCCATTGCTCAACAGACTCTCTGTTGATTCTCCTTGATCTCCCAGCAGCTTTCAATACCATTCACCATGATATCCTTCTGGGATGACTGTCTAAGTTGGGAGTGGAAGGTACTGCATTGCAGCGGTACCACTCCTACTTGGCGGGTTGGCTCCAGAAAGTGGTGCTTGGGGGGCATTGCCCGGCCCCATGGATTCTTCAGTACAGGGTTCTGTGGGGGTCAGTTTTGTCCCCCATGCTGTTCAACATCTACATGAAACCATTAAGTGTGGTCAACCAGAGTTGTGGAGTGTGTTGTCATCAGTACGCTGATGACACACAACTCTATTTCTCCTTTCCATCTTCATCAGGTGAGGCTGTGGATGTGCTGAACTGGTGACTGGCCATGACAATGGACTGGATGAGGGCTAATAAACTGAAACTCAATCTAGATAAGGCTGAGATGCTATTAGTAGGTGGTTCTGCTGACCGGATGGAGGGTGTTTAACCTGTTCTGGATGGGGTTGCACTCCCCCTGAAGGAGCAAGTTCATAGTTTGGGGGTTCTCCTAGAACCATCTCTGTCACTTGAGGCTCAGGTGGCTTCGGTGGCATGGAGTGCCTTCTATCAACTTTGGTTGGTGGCCCAGCTATCTGGACAGGGATAACCTGGCTTCAATTATCTATGCTCTAGTAACCTCCAAGTTAGATTACTGAAATGCATTCTACATGGGGCTGCCTTTGAATACGTTTCAGAAGCTCCAGCTTGTGCAAAATGTGGTGGCCAGATTGACAACAGGGACCAGATGATTCGAACATATGAGACCAACTCTGGCCCACGAGCATTGGCTGCCTGTACGTTTCTGAGCCCGATTCAAGGTGCTGGTTCTAATCTACATGGCTTGGGACCACAATACCTGATGGAATGCCTTTCCCAACATGAACCTACCCGTACACTATGTTCAACATCTAAGGTCCTTCTCCAGGTGCCTACTCCAAGGGAGGCCTGGAAGACAGCAACAAGGGAGATGGTCTTCTCTGTGTGGTCCCCCAGCTGTGGAACAATTTTCCCAATGAGGCCCGCCTGGCGCCAACATTGCTATATTTTTGGCACCATATTAACTTTTCTCTTTTCCCAGGCATTTAGCAATATGTGATGAGCTTCATTGATCCTGGATCTGTTTTTATAGTTGTTAATAAAGTTGTTTTTAAAGGTCTGTTTCTGTGTACGTTACATGTTTTTATGGTTTTAAATTTTGTATATTATTTTTAATTGTTTTAATCTTATGTAAACCGCCCAGATAGCTTCAGCTATGGGGCAGAATAGAAATGTTAATAATAATAATAATAATAATAATGATAATAATAGGAAGAATGTCTGGTTACCAGAAAAACTTCAGATCCTGTGGATCTACAATCTTTCCCCAGCAACCCTCCTAGCTCATCCCATCTCACCTCCTTTTACCCTTTCCCTGTGACAGAAAGGCTGTTACAGAAGTTTACATGGTGGGTGAGAAAGGAATCTGAGGTCGGATCACCCTCTCGCAACACATTTTGGACTAGTTCGCATGATAATAGCAGCCCACTATGGATGATTTAAGCTACAGTGGATTGCAGTGCATGCCAGTGGCCATTTTGAATATTCAACATTCAGCGGAGGGTTGCCATGGTTTGTTGTGCCAACTGAACCTGGACAACTGCTGCTGCCCAGGTTCAAATGTCACGACAAACTATGGCAACCGATCAGTGGTTAAATATTCAAAATGGCCACCAGACCACACCACAACCCACCATGACTTAAATAAGCCACAGAGGGCTGGCGTGATCATGTGAGACAGGACTCTTTCTCAACTATAGAAAGATTCACATTACTGCTCTTCAGCTTACAGATACACAAACTATATTTCACCTGCTGGTTTGAAATAGCAACTGCCTACAATGGCCAATAAAGGATTCCTAAATGCGTTCATAGCTGTATGTTCTTTAACATCCGCCTGAGTAGAAAAGCAAACCATATCTGTGTGCATGCAAGAGCTTGCATACAGCTGATTATCTTATTCAGAATGAGTACATTTGGGACAACTGAAGACACATTTGCTCTTTTGATAAAACAAAATATATAGAAAGTGCACAAGCTAAATATATTTTAAGAGTAGATTTCTTTGGGAATTTTTACTTTTAAAATACACACGCATTCAGGTATCTTTTCAGATTTCATGTTCAACAAAGGTACCAAGTAAAAGTTCAAACTATAGCAAGTATGGCACAATTATCCAGAAGAATCAACAAGCAAAATGGCACAGTAGTAAAATAAGATTAGAGATATAGAATGTTAGAAAGAGGTAAAAGGAACCCAGCAAAACTGAGAACAGCACAACAGGAGAAAAGACTAATGGCAAGAAATACAAAAGCAAACTACTGCAAAAAAAAAAAACACCAGCAATCAACAGAGCAAATTCAACCAATGCTAAAGCATGAAACAAGTGTTTGCTGTTCCTGGAAATTTATTTATTTAATTTCCATATCTAGCCTATAAGTTTTCTAAAAACCCAAAACAGGCTACATCCCTATCATTTAAACATCCCTATCATTTAAACATACACACACACACATATATCACAACAAACACATTTGCACTTACTAAATTAAAAGTTAAACAGGTGCTGAACACATCATCCTTTACTGCAGAGGTCCTCAACCTGTTTGGACCCATGGGCGCACTTAGCAATCTGAGAAACTGCTGTGGGCATAACCATCAAATTGGTCCCATAGAGGATGTGGCTAGTGAAAAAGGCAAGTAATTCACCCAAGAAATTGAGTATAAGCAAAAGTAGAGTATGAATTCCAGAGCCAATCCACATATTTGGCCCCCTGGAAGCACAATGATATACCCAGTTAAGGTTGCAATCCTATGCATGGTTACTTGGAACTCAATAGGAATTACTTCTGAGTAGGCCTACATAGAATTGCTCTGCTCATTCCACACACACACACACACACACACACCCCTTTCCTCAGCCCCAAAGGAATGGGAAATGTCCCCAGTCCTAATTCCCCACCTGGCACTCTTACCTCCTTCTCTGCCATCAGACTCCCCTGCCCAGGAAGGTTCTCTCTCTCTCTCTCTCTCTCTCTCTCTCTCTCTCTCTCTCTCTCTCTCACACACACACACACACACACACACACACTGTAGCTCCATGAAATTTGTAGAGAAGCTTCTTCTATATGTCCCAGCAAGTATGTGAAGGGGCTCTATTTACACCAATCAAAGAAAAATCTGCATCAAAGGTGCTTAGAATTAGGTTATTTAATTTTGTACAAACATTCTATATTCACAATCACTCATACAGATTAAACCTATATACATTTATAAGCATGCATTGAATTGGAAGGCTAGAATTACCTTTATTTAAGCAAAGACTGAATAGGAAAGGGCATTCAACAGTGTGAAAAGGTGACTTATCCCCCTTAATCTGTCCAACTCCCCTCTCTTAATTCCAGTCACTCTCCCAGCCTCCTAAACCTACCCTTGGTCACTTCCTTCCTACTTTCAACAGGTAAGCATCTAGAGAATTTGGGCGTACACACCAAGAGTATTGAAAGCCTGGATCACTATTCAGTCCAGGTGCTGTCCTTTCCAGTGGTTTTTCATCTTCTCTAGAGAAGAAATCTTGAAAGAAAAGGTAGAAGAAAAAGGAACACTGCAGCAGAAAATGAATGCATCTAAACTACCCAGTTCCCTGTCCTTCATTCCCTAGACTTAATAACACACATTAATGTAATTCCTTCACTTTTCAACCTGTAAGTGGGAAGGGAAAAAGTTACATCAGTTGCAAAAACAGCAGTAATCTCTATTTAACTTTTCCCAAGTAACAAGGGCAATGCTCTTTTTTCTTTTCTCCCAAAGGTGTGTGTGTGTGTGTGTCCTCAGCCTGTGTGGGCATGGGCCAGCTGAATCTGCTCTCTCCTGGAACTCCTGCCCTCATTCTGAGGTCCTGATTATGTCTTATTAGCACAAACACATGCACTTCTCAATACAGAGGATCACTCAATCAACTCAGCTCTTGGCCGCAATATAATATATGGTTGGAAGGCTTATTAAAATGAACACCTGAGACAGACTACAGGAAACAGAACTTCACAATTTACAACCCCTGGTTATATAAAACCATGCTGGAAAATTCAGTAACATATTTCTCATTGAGTCGTGAAATACCATTAGAAGGATATGTTTCAGACATCTCACCAATTTCCCCCAAATTCTGAAGAAACATTTCAAACTTTTTCATTATTTTCGAGTTTCACATTACTCATTTCCCATCTCACGTCTACAATAAAATATTGTGAGAAGAGAGAAATCCTGGGTAATGGTGGTAAGGACTGAAGCAAACCATAACAGTACGCTTCCCCACCATGTTTTGCCTTTTTGTTGTTGTAAGGTTTCACCACCATCTCTCAAGAGTCATTTCTGTCCAAATTTACTGCTGATCCCTAACAGAATTACCATACATACACCATAATACTCTGCACTCTTTCAAAACACTCCAGGACTTCACAGCTTCCAAGTTTGAACACAGAAAACAGTTTAAGACAGCCAAATACAATTGTCAAAACATTAGGAAATGGTGTGAAATACACTGAAAGGTCTATACCAGCTTTTGAAAAAAGAAAACAAAAATACAGTTCAAGCAGTTTTAGCCCATTGCTGCTAGATGCAGTCCTTGGGATTTTATTGATTGATTTGATTTGTACCCAGCCTTTCTACCCAAAATAAAATGATACTCAAAGCAGCTTACAATCAAAATTAAAACTTGATTAAAACAATAATAAACCAATGCATTAAAACAGAATAAAAACACAGTAATCACAGAATAAAAACAACATCCAACCCAACAGCCCCGCTTTGACATCAAAGGTTTCCTTTGCCTGCTGGTGGAAGGACAGCAGAGAGGGAGTGAAATGTTTTGAAATGTGTAATCCAACTACTAGCTTTTGATAGCCCCTATTTAGTTATTGCCTATAAGTAATTTCTCATAGAGGTGGGGTTTCTATCACTTCCTTAATTTTCCTCTTACTGCTACTAAAAGCTAAAATTAATTAACAACCACAAAAACCTGAACACTGCCAAACTAATTTCTATGACAACTATATTTAAATGTTCCCTGCACTATTTAGCTGCAATTTAATCAGGCAGGCTACCATTTCTTCAGATTCACCTCTAAATGTGGAAATTAAGGAAATAAAAACATCAACAACAGCAACAAGCCCCTCAGCACTTCTATAGCACCCTTGAGAGCTCAAAGTGTTTCAGATACACTAAGCTTGTATGATATGTTAGCATTGTTCATTCCATACTGTAGATGGGAGACTGAGGCAGTGAGAGACAAGAGTTTCAAAACAGGGGCTTCCTGATTTGTAGCTCAGTCTCTTTGCCACTATGCCGTAATAAAGGATGCAATCCACATTCCATTATTGCCATTAGTAAAAACTTGTATTTTAGTGAAGGTGCGTAATTAAGACCTCACTTGACCCTTCTAACTCAGGGGTTGGTAACTTATGGTCCTCCGGATGTTTTGGCCTATAACTTCCATCAACCCTAGCCAGCATAGCCAATAGTTAGGGATGATGGGAGTTGTAGTCCAAAACATCTGGAGGGCCATAAGTTGTCCACCCCTGCTCTAGCTAATATAGTTGGTCACCACCCTACCATTGAGACAGAGTATGCAGATGGAACAACCACAGCACATCATTGTACTTCCCCAACCAAGAAAACATTAGAGTACATTACTGGGGCTGCTATATTTGTGCTCTCCTGCCTTCTTTTACCTACAGAAAGGCAGAGCACACAGGTTTTGGCCAACTGCTTCTGCTGTGTCTTTCTCTGGGCAGAGACCAACAGTGCCAATCATTGGGTCAGTTCTGTGTTCTACCTCCCTTCTCACCCATTTGTCTGACTTTGTAGAGCCAGAAGGCAGAGAAGAAGAAATCTGAGCAAAGCCGCCCTAATGCTATGCTATGTTTTCACAGTCCAGCATTACTGACAGTTAGCAAACAAGATTCTCTCCATACCTCTCCATACCGTACAGAAGGCAGAGAGGAGTCGATGGAACTGCTTTACAATGTCCACATTTCAATGACACAGCACTGACTGCAGTGACCCATCCTGCCTCCCTCCACCTTAGAAAATAGGTCAGTGCTTGGATGGACAGCCACAGTAATCACAGCTGCTCTCCCAGAAGGATAGATTAGCATGTAAGAGCCATGCTGGATCATATTAAAGTTCCATTTAGTCCAGCATTCTGTGGGAAACCCACAAATAGGACATAAATGCAAAAGATCCACAAGGGTAGCTGGAGGAATCTGGGAGAGGGCGAGAACAGAAGCAGAGTGCAGGAAGCAGAATCTGAAGCAAAGAGCACAATCAGCACAATGTTGATGATGTGCAAGGAAAAGTTATAGATAGGAAGCTGTCTTATACTGATTGAAACCATTGGTCCATCCAAAGCATGCACTCTACCACTGATCTATGGCCCTTCCCCTAAGGCATCTTTAGCTTGGGAACTGCTGTAATGTCTCAAGAGTTGATTTTAAAAATGTATATGCTCAGTTATTATACTAGAATAATATCAGAATGAGATAATTAGCATAAAGCAGAGATTTAAATTTTTTCCACACCTTCAAAAAGACCAAGGCTTTCTCATTCAAGAATCAACATATACATATTTTTGCAACAAAGTTGCTGTTCAATTTAAAAGTAGCTGTGCAATACAGCATAGTCGTAATACTAAGATAAACCAATTCCCATGCTATTTTCATTACATTTACATTAGGAATAATGCAGTCCCTCTCCTCCTATCACGCAGAAAGCCAGGCTTCTCATGCACAAAGCAACCTTGAGAACTGGACACACAGCACTGCTATTGTGCACATCAAGCTACTACAAGCAGCATAAACTTCTCCCTCCATGGCGATGCTAGGCTCACTCTTGTGCAGCAGGACATTGTATAGCAACTGAATACCCATCTACAATTACAAGCAAAGCATCCTGACTAGCTCTTGTGTATAGGTTGCTCCTGCTTGGGATTATGTCTATTTGGCTTGAGCTGGAGGAGGACAGTCATGCTAAATTCAGGACAGCCCATTTTGAGGTATATAATGGAAACCTTGCTTGGATGGGAGGATCAATAATGCAAAAGGATAGGTCCCAGGAACCAAGAGAATGTTGAAGGGAGCTAAAGATGTTACGCTTCAGGATGTAGCTTTGCAAATTGGTGACAGACCTGGAACACATCTGCACACTTGTTCCTCAAAACCCACACAAGGGAGAACTGTATCGCATCCATAATTCATGGTGTTCATAATTTATATGAATTCCATTTTCATATTGCTGTATTATTTTTTCTCTCATCAGTAGCATTGCAACAAATCAGGAGAATAAATGTTATGTCTCTGACCAGTTCAAGAGCTGTTGTTTGACAGATGAATGATTTAGCCTATTGATTCACTTAAAACCTTGATTCAATTATGGGCATTGCTGGACAGATTTCTCAGCCGTTGGCACAGCCTGGCATACAAGAGCAAGTTTCTTTCACAGATGTTACATTGCTTTACGCATCATCTCCATTAATTCAGCAAACTAGAGTGAGTTCAGGCTTAAAAGTGTGCACTTATACGTGTGCAGAAAAGCTGTGATTAACACCACACTTCTCATTTGTTCAACCTAGATGTATAATGTTTGAGAGCGCTTTCCAATAGTCCCAACTTTCATTAGCTATTTCCCTTCTTTATTAGTCAACACCCAGGGAGCGTTTGGATGATTGTGTAGGGAGAAAAGGGCACCGTGGCATCTCTTCCCCCACCCTCCCATACATGTTACTCGTGTGACCTCTATTTGCATAATACCCCGCAATGCAGGGCGAGTTTGTGCGGTATCTGAACCCAGCGCACAGCACAGCGAGTGTGGCTTCATAACAATCTGAAAACCCCTACTGCACATCGTAGGTTGTAGGGTGGGTACAAAGCCCTGCCCGCCCCGCTGTGTGCCGGGTTCAGATGATACGCCAACTCATGCTGTGTTGCAGGGAATTATGCAAATAGCAGTCATGCACACAGCATGTGTGGGGGCAGAGGGAGAAGTCACAATGGCTTCTTTGCCGTACGTGATTGTCAGAACCCAGTCACAGTTAACAAAACAGTACTTAGTTGCAGAGTTAGCATGGCAAAACCGTCATGCAATCAAATTGGTAGGTGCTGGAAGGAGAAGAAACAAGTTTGAAACTTCCCCTGCAGATGCAACCTAAAGAGAATTTCTTTAGTCCTTGGAAATAGAATGTCATGCAAGCATCTGAGGCAGACATAGCTTAGCCTCATTTAGCTTATCTCTTAAATTTATAAAGAAAGGAACTTCTAAAAAGTCAAGTTTAATAATTCAAGGGTATCTTTCAATGAGATTAAATGTATTTTGGCGGGGTGAAGGGGGGGGGGAGAATACAAAATTAGCTATCAAACACTGAGAAACTTGCTTCATACCAATTAATCTAGGTAAACAAGGTTTCTGCAGATCTAAATCTGTGGTAGTCCTGGTCCCCCAGTAATAATCTATTTTAAATTTACCTTCAAACAAGTTAAGTTACATTTTCAAGTCTTTTTCAGCCCTACTTACTTCCTGCAAGTGTGCTAGACATACATGAAAACCGAGGCCCTCTCAATTTTGGTATCAAAGCATTCACAAGGAATGCTGTTCACTGTCAAAACAAATTTTGAAAAATTATTCTTCCAAGACAACAAATAAGTCTCGTGAACCATTAAGACTAATTTATCAAATACATTAAAATTCTCCAAGAGTTTATTCCAGCTAATAGTTACATTCATCATGTGTTTCTGGGAGCAAGGCAAACTGTTGATATTCCTTAGTCATGTTATGTGTAACTACGCACACCACGCAAGTATATCCACAAAATCAATTATAATCTGAATCCTGACCCTAAAAAGGATTATCATGCCAAGCCAACCCTCCCCACACACTCTTCTAGTCAGTTTCAGAAAACTAGATAATGTGGCTTGGTGAATAGCGTCTGTTCTCTCATGTCTCTTCTCCAAGTCATATACAGATTTGCACTATTGATGAAAATTAAGGGTTGTGGTCCTCTGCCTAAAGCTGTGCCCTAATATGTCTGCCATTTAAAACATCAACTAGGAAACCAAAAATAAGAATCACTACATGTCATTGAGTTGATGCTCAGATCTGTGTCCTGGACATCAAGACAGATGATACTCCTCCCTGTGTATTATTATTCCTGTATTCAAAGAATCTAAACACCCTTTTTAAAATGACACTTGTAAAAGAGCATTTTATTTGGAATACCAATACATACAATACTTTACATACCTTGCCTTTTTGTTGGCCTTGGGTTTTGGTGTGGTGTTTTTTGCTTTTTTCTCCTTTGGCTCTTTAGGGGTCTTGGGGGTTTTGGGAGTCTTGGGTTCCTTCGGCTCCTTCTTCTCCTTAGGGTCTTTCGGATCCTTCGGCTCTTTTTTCACCTTAGGTTTTTTCTTTTTCTTTTTCTCTTCTTGGGAACAATCTAGTGATTTCCTGGTAGGATCCTGGCTGTCTAGCCCACCAGGAAAGCCCTCCTTACCAAATCCTTTGCTGGGACCTTCTGCAACAACGTGATTGTTTTTCTTTTTCTTTTTCTTCTGCTGTGGCTGCTGCTCAATTGATGGAAGATAATCATCACTTTTCAGGAGTTGGGAATTCGGTCCACTAACCTGAGTCATGTCTGGCACTGGTTTCTCTAGGAAGGGTTCTGATGGAGAATGCTAGGAGAAACAAGAGGTATTAAATTAATAAACATTTTAAATTCCATCTTTAGACAGCTTAAATAATATATTTATATATATTTTAGGAGACCAACCAGAATCATTTAGAAAACAAAATTAACCCCTAACATTTAGAATACTAATGTTAAATATACAAGATATCAGCCTATATAAAAAAACTAAGATTTTTTATTTGTTTAAATTGAAAAACCCGTATTAGAAACTGCAAATGAAGAATTACTTTCATTACAATAGGCACTACAGTAGTGTAGATAGGGCCGCTAAATACTCTGGCACGTTCAGAACTAAATAAAATGAGACAAGAAGAGACAGTGATCTGTGAGATACTAACAAAATACACGTGCTTGTTTTTTCCCCCTGCAGACACTGGAATTGTCAAGCTACAGAATGACCTATTTACTGCTTTATTCAGATTAAATGAATGGCTGTGGACCTGTTTCTTATCAGCATATCAGTTACTGAAGAAGCAACTAACAGGCAACTTATAAACCAAAGCTTGAAAAAACACTGACATTAACCAATGCACAAGTAAGCATTTTCATTGATAAAATGCCAACGCAGTTTTAAATATATGTTCTTCTGAATAAAAAAGTTATGTACAGTTATAAGTCTCACTAGAGTTTTCGAAACGAACAACTGCTCAAAGTTGCTGCCTGTAGTAGTACCAAAATACACTGTACATTCAGCACCTTTCTGGCCACCCACCTATCTTTGTGCATATTAACCAATTAAGCAACCATCACCATTATTTTCTGCTTGCTCTCCTTGTATCAGAATTGGTTAACTGGACAAATATACTGGAATTTTGTTAACATATTGCATCGATATACTGCCTTTCTGCCAAGGCATTTAAGGCAGTTCACAATTTAAAACAAAAACAAAAGACAAAATAATAAAACAGCAACACTGTCTTGAGATATTAGAAGTCTCTGCAGAAGCTCATGGCAAGAGCTCCCTGGCCTTGGATTCTCTTCTTCTGTCCTCCATGAATCACAGGTATTCAAATAGTCTCTGAGAAGATGAAGGAGGGACTATCTTAGCCATGTTCTGTCAGGCCACTGGTGGCATATTCAGGAGTTGATGGCACAAGTTCCCTTGCCTAGCTATGCACACTGTTGAAGACTAATGACTTTCCCATCATGTAGAAAAAACGCAACATGTAGGCCAACTCTGCAGTCATTAATTTACATGAAACATGTGATTAGGGACTACAGAGAATGGATTTTCCCTACACCAGTCCTACAGAAATTTGACACCTACATAGACAACTGGTAAGTATGGAGGTGAGACAGACACAGCCTGCTGAATCAGGTTTGTCTGAATCAGGACTCTGTTTGATACATTAATTGTTACTCCCAACCTGATGATCATTTTACAGTCCACCACATCCTGATAGTGAGAGGACTGGTTTTCTTCATTTGTCTTCTTGCCCATCTCAAATCAGGCTCCTTCTCTCACTCCTCTTTTGAAGTACCATCTGGCTAATTTTAACTCTACTATGATGTATCATCCTCCTGGACGTTTTCATTCTTTTCTTTCAAATTTTAATTCCCATTTAATGGTTTTTCTTCCCTTATGTTCTTCTGATCTTATGTGTCTACAGTAGGTCTTCAGGTCTCTCACATTTTGAGGTGTATGTCACTTCTGCTTTCTTCTACCGTTGATTCTCATTCTTTAAATTATTCTATACATTCTACTAACTGCCTGAATTTGGCTTGATTCTTTTCTTAGACATCTTTGTTTTTGTCCTACAACTGCAGAGCAGTAGAAAACTACAAAATGATGTGGAAACGGGTTAGAATAAACTCAATGTTGGAAAAAAAGAGGAACTGAATGGAATGGAACGGAACGTGACAGATTCGTCCTTCCCTACTTCAGCCTACCTCACATTCCCAGTATATGCAGGGCGTGTGAACTCCTCTCTACAGCCAACATTTGCCTACATGAGGACAATGCACATATACAACGTTCACCTTTCCATTGGGGATGGGGGGGGGGAGTTAAAAAAAGGAAAACCCATAGATTCTGCATATCATCTTTCCAAAAATGTACACATCCACTGTGACTGCACCTCTTTTCCCACCCTATGAATTCACATTCTCAAAGCAACTTTACTATACTGATGTAGAACAGATTTTAACTATGTAATTTTGCTATTGCCTTTTTAAGCAATATTTCATAATCTCGCTGAAGAAGTTATCTTATATAGGAAAGAAACCAGTACAGATTAAAACACAAGAACATAATAATCCTGCTTGATGAGCACTAACATTATTTTGGGTGCAATTTGAGAGGTGAAAGGTGTTCAGAAATATTTCAGTATTTATTAGACTTGCATATTCCTAAGTCTTTTAGAGAAAAGCCATTTTTGTAAAAACTTAACAAAGAACATTTGGCCTCTTTTAATCATGTGAAAAAATCTGGGGCTCACATTAATACCCATACAGCAGACTACTGGGCTGCATCACCTCCCTAACCAGCAACGTGGTACTTTTTTCAGTAATGCTATTTAATATTACAGTGGAAATTTTAGCATCAATTTCCACTGTCTGAAACTTAATCAATACCATTAACATCTGCCATTAATGTATAAGACACCCAAAACATTGTCATTTAAAAGAGCAAGCGTGAAAATTCCCACACCGTGAAAGGCTTTTAAAAAACACAAATATCTACTTTTTGTATTAACTTGTAACTCCTAAAGTTACATTTGTGGAACAGAAACTCTATCACAATATTGCTTTATTTTCTAATCACGTTAACGTTGCCTTGTAGTACTCCACCCATTTGAAGATGCATTTCAGATGTGTTTGAATGCACTAGTAAATTGCATCGAGTAAGCAAAACACTAGGCTAGAGTTTGTGGGTGTTAAGTTGAAGCAAATAACTGCTCCACTTCTCATAATTCCTTTATTATTTGAAGTTGAACCTCTAAAACCTGTAAAATAGAAGTGGTACAAAGTTAGGTGTGTGTTATAACTATATTGGACATACTACTAGAATTTAATTTAAAAAAACAATGGGGCACTTATGCCTCCACCAATTCTTTTCTATCCTGTGTTGCCTCCTTTTGCATAAAAGGGCTTCAAAAAAACAACAACAAAAAGGCAGGATCCACCTGCAGGCCGTTTCTAAAAAGGTGAATGATCAGATAGTGCAGACCTTCCTCATATAGAATTAAAATAGTCCCCCAACAAGGTTACAATTAATGCATCCTAACACATAACACATATAAGTACTAATATAGTACCCCACATCACCAGAATCCAGAACTTCAGTTACAATTAAAGTGTACACACACACACACACACACACACACACACACAGGGAGAGCATCAATACTGAAAGCAATAGCTATATTAAAGCAAGCAGATAATGCCCTGGGTCTTCAGGCTTGTTCAGAAGATACCACAGAGGCCCACCAGAAGTAACATCTTTTCCAATATTAATCTCCTTCTCACATAGATTATCTTCAGAGACCCTGGTCTATATTCTCTCACCGCCTGAGGTGCACTGGCTATACAAGATGTGGTCTTTTCGGTGGAAGCGCCTAGACCAGGGGAATTCCTTACTGAGTTCAAGCTTGCATAGACACCTCATTAATGGGTTTTAGATGCAAATTAAGACTTTGGTATTTCCAAGAGCATTTGAGGTAGCATAGTTGCTTTATATCAATGTTCAACTCTGCTTTACCAATGCTGACGCTTGTTTTTACTGTTAATATGTTTGGTTTTTATATTGTTAAACCACCTTGAAAACCTTTATGGGTATATTGGATTTACATAAAGCTTTAAATCCAATTAATAGATCTCAAGCAAGCTTGCCTCCTCTCTTATGTCCACAATCTACAGAAACTAACAAGGAAGTACCTGATTTTTTTGAACAAAAAATCTCCCTAACCCAGAGATCCAGTCAGGGTTGAATCGCACACACTAAAGGATAGCCTACATACAAATCAATATAGCACTTGTCTGTTCAGCTGATACATTTTCAAACTTTTCATTATGCTACTGACGAAAGCAGGGTAGGTGACTCAGTGTCCTCCAGATGTTTTGGACTACAGCTCCCATTGTCTCTGGTCACTGGCCATGATGGCTGAAGTTGATCGGAGTTGTAGTCCAAAATAGCTGTAGAGCCCTGAGTTACCCACCCGTGGACTAAAGGAATAAGGGGCAACACTCACTCCTGCAGAGCATGCAGCAGGATCAGAGTTTTTCTTCGTGACTTCTCCTTTTGAGATGAGAAGAGCATGAGAGGGACTAAGCTCCAGGACACGAGGAATTCCATCCATGAGCAGTTCACACTTCTGTCTGAACATTCAGAGTGCTCCTTCTACGTCCTTTAAAAAAAAATACTGAACTAAATCGATCAAGATTGTTATCCTTTAAGTGAAAGATTAATGTTTTTTGAATAAGGAAGGTACTTGTCAATACTGCATGTTATGTGTATGTGGGAATGAGACAGAAAGAGAAATCACAAGCTCTGCAGGTTCTGTTAAAGGGCTGGGCTTTTTGGTGGTAGGGGTGGAAAACAGGTGCCATCTTCACCACAAGCACAGCAATTTATTTTTCTCCAAAATTAGTAAATAGCAAAGCATTTATTTTTCTGGCAGAAATAACATAAAACCCCAATCAACTGGCAATCCCAATCACTAAGAATCAAGTCTGCTAATATTCGTATAGCCCCGACCCTCCACAGGTATAGCTCCATCTTTGTTTCTGTTTTCAGTCACGAGAAGTGGACAGAATGTGGGGAGAACTAGCTTCTCTATGTATAGAGATGTACTAATGCACTAGATAGCTACAAAAGTTAATAATGCCAAAACCGCCCACAGAGCATTGGTTATTGGGCGGTATAGAAATGCAATAAATAAATTAGATAAATAAATTAACCTGATAACATCCATCATGAAAACTTGAACACACACTTTCAGTTTGACAAGAGGGATGGAGGAAAGACTTCCTCATAGCAATAACAACTTTCACTGCAATTTACTTTCATGGCTATTCAGTTTTCTAAATCAAATATAATGGAAATCCAATAGAAAGGAAACTCACAGCACCATCGTATGCTTATTTTCTCAGAAATAACCATTACAATGTGCAAGCATGTTGAAAGTTTGGCTAATCTAAATAAATATGAGCACACCATCCTTGTTTTCCAGCTAAGGACATCTTGGCTGCATTCAGACAACACGATCCAATGGAGGTGTAATAATCTACTCAACACTTGTTTATTAAGGGAGTACTCCCCACACAACCTAATAATAATCAACTGTGGTGTGGATTAGGATCAGTACTGAGTTGGCTATTAGTCTACACTGAGTTGACTCACTTATCCCCCACCCTCTCTCCCCCTGCTAGTGTCCTATCAACCATTGCTACCGACAATCTATCCTGCTGGCTAGAGTGGCAGCCACTGCTTTGACCGATCTTACCTTGAGACTCTGTGGCTAATTTGCAATTAATGATAGATTAACTAGGCTGACCATATGAAAAGGAGGACAGGGCTCCTGTAACTTTAACAGTTGTAGAGAAAAGGGAATTTCAGCCAGGGTCATTTGTGTGCAATTAGTTCCTGATGTAATTCCCTCTTCATCACAACAGTTAAAGTTGCAGGCACTACACTAGAGTGACAAGATACAAAAGAAGGCAGGGCCCCCGCAACTTTAACTGTTCTGATGAAGAGGGAATTTCACCAGGAACTGATTGCATACAAATGACACTGGCTGAAATTCCCTTTTCTCTACAACTGTTAAAGTTACAGGAGCCCTGTCCTCCTTTTCATATGGTCAGCCTAGATTAACATGTAAAATGAAAGTTAGGATGGGACTATCCAAAAAGAATGATTTTGAAAGTATTTGGGGATTATTTATAGAATATGTTTTAGTAAAGGGGAGAGGATGTACACCTTCAAAAGAATCACTGCAATTTTGGAAAAATGTATAATATAACAGCAATGAAGGTCTCAAGGGTTGGGGAGCACAGGGGGGATGTGAAGGGTTTGTTTATGTATTGTGTTTATTTTATGTATTATATGTTGAAACTTAAATAAAATTAGAGAGAGAGAGAGAGAGAGAGACTCTGTGGCTAACGAAATAACCAATGGTGGCCAAGGAAATAACCAATGGTACTCTCCACACAACACGATAACCAATGGTGGTTTAAATAACCAACTCTGCACAGCATTGATTATTTAGGCCAAATAACCAATCATTTGGTTTAAAAATTCCCTCCCCACAACACAATCACCCATGGTGGGTTAAATAACCAACCGGCAGCTATTTAAACCACCACTGGTTATCGTGTTGTCTGAACCAAGTCCTTGGCTACCAATTCAAGTATAAGCTTTAAAGATCCAATATATGCTGTAGGTCACACTGGATCTAGGTGTTTTGGATTTGGATCACTATGCGGGAAAGGCTCACATTTTTACCCCTCAGTGCCACCACAAAAGTACTAGACGAGTTATAATGATTTTTTTTCCAGAGCCTGAGTGACCCAATTGGTTTCCAGAATTTAGGGAACCAGGGAGAAATCAATAGATGTTTGTTTTACTCATTGACATACTGAAAGCATTACCTTGGCCAAAGACACAGTAGCACCATTGTGTCCACTTCTTCTGGCTTGTTGCAATTGCCAGAAAAATGCTCAAATTAATCCTGGTGTCAGCAAAACAGTGCCATAGACACAACTCTAGTAGGTGTTTAAAGAGACCCTTGCCCCTTCCAATGTTTTAAAATTATTGTTTACATTGGGTGGCTGGAAAACAGAGTTCTAGTTTCCAGCAGCCTGGCCCTCTTCTTTTATGTCCCCCAGCATGACTCTGGGCTGCTCGTCCATTGGAGAGGAAAAGGAGCAGGTGAGGCAGCTGGAGCTCTGTGTTCTAGCATGCAGGCAACTAGTAAACTAAAACATGTTTTGTTTTTGTTGTTTAAAGAAAAGAAATGGGACCTTGCATGGGGCTGGGGGTAAGCATAGGGGGCTGGGGGACAGCAGCAGCAACTGGGGGTTATTTGCTTCGGGTGCTGTGTGTGTGGTTTTTGGGGAGTGGTTTCTTTGTGTGCATGCTTTTAAGGAAAGGGATAGTTTTGCCTCTGTGTATTGCAGGTACTTTTGATGCTGTCTGAGTTTGTGAGGGGTTCCGGACAGGGTGGGGGGGTTCTCAGCATTATCGGGGTTTTTTCTTCTGTGAAATGGTAATTGTATCATGTTTTTAATATTTAAAAAGCAGGTACAAATCCAACTTAAGAATGAACAGCATATCTGAGAATTGCATAGAGAAAAGAATGGGGAAATAGCAACAGTATCATGTTTTACAGGGGGCAAATATATGGGTTGTTTGGAATTCAACCCCAGGGCAAAAAAGGAGAGAAGCAGGTTCTTAGAATGCTAGGTTACTTTAATTCCAAGCCCAACCCATTTCAGCTTATGTTGTTTTTTAAGGCCTTCTTCAGGGGGCTGTAATGCGTTGGGCTTGGAAATAAAGTAACCTAGCATTCTGAGAACCTGCTTCTCTCCCTTTTTTTGCCCTGAGTTGGATGCTCTCCTCCTTTTGGTTTTTTGGAATCCAACCCCAACCTCTGCCTTGTACTCACTTTTTTTTTTAGGAAGTTACTTGTCCTTTGTGAATAGGCAGGCCCCATGAAAGCCATTTTGTTGTGGTGCCCATGATAGTTTCTGAGATTTCCAAATGTGCCCACAGACATCCAAAAAGTTGGAAAGTCTTTAGTCCAACCTTCCCCAACCTAGTATCATCCAGATGTTTTGGACTTAAACTTGCATTAGCCCCAGCCA
Organism: Anniella stebbinsi; assembly: GCA_029215795.1. Lineage (NCBI taxonomy): Eukaryota > Metazoa > Chordata > Lepidosauria > Squamata > Anniellidae > Anniella > Anniella stebbinsi. The sequence goes on along the minus strand of JARDYH010000006.1, from coordinate 72,815,037 downwards.
GCATAGCCAATAGTCAGGAATGCTGATAAATGCAGTCCAAAGTATCTGGAGGGCAGCAGGTTACCTAACCATGATCTAACAGGAGTTGAATATTGTAGCTATTCTGCCCAAGCAGATAAAACAGAGGAGCCTGGAGCAGTGCTGTAGCTAGGTAATTTTAGACCCTGGACTTAATGATCTTATGGAGGCACCCATTAGATGGCCCCATGTATTATTTCAGTTGTAAAGCACACTACTAAATTTCTCATCTCCCCTTCATCAATCATCATTCCATGCTTTACAATGGCTTCTACACTCCCAATACACTGAAACAACATATCTGTTCGTCAACTTTCCTCTTCTCTCAAGCATTTAGCAATATCTAATGAGCCTGGGTTGGTTTTTGTGTTTTTTAGGCTAATAGGTTTTTAAGTTATTGTAGTGGTTTTAAATGTATGTGTACATTGTATGTTTTTACAGTTTTAATTTTTGTATATTGTTTTTAAATGCTTTAATCTTATGTAAACCCCCCAGAGAGCTTCGGCTATGGGGTGGTATACAAATGCAATAAATAAAATAAATAAATAATAAACTCTGATTTAAAAATAGTTTGAATGTGTACCGCTTTGCACTTTAAACTCACTTAAACCATATCACTACCATGACTACAGATATACAATGGAGTTTGCTTCTGATGCCCCCATCACCTGCTGCTCTTTGGGTGGGCATTTGGGTACCCTGGGCTATGGGGCCCTTGATTTTGATCCCATGGTCCTGGCTTAGCTGCTCTACTGGCCTGCAGATCACAAAGAGAGAGACTGAGCTGGGGACAGCAAATTAATCAAGTGATACATGTGACAAATTATATTTAAAAAGCAGGTACAAATCCAACTTAAGAATGAACAGCATGTCTGAGAATTGCATGTTGAAAAGGATGGGGGAATTGCTGGATGTCTATGGATGGTATGAGAACTTCAGAAAAGCAGTCTGGGATCCCGTAGTCACTGAGGAAAAAAACCGCTGTAAAACAAAGCATCAAGAAAAAGACACTGGGGTGGATTGCAATATGGCAAAAGAGTGTGAGGGCAGAAACTATATTAAACTGGCTATGTACCTGGTTCACACGTCTCTCCAACGAACAATCATATTGCTTCCCATATGTTTGTCACTTCCGCTTTCAATCAGCTGTAATCAACAACTCCAATTCCTGGGTTGCTACTGCGATGTCCAAACCTAGAACTCTGGGTTGTATGCAGGTTAAACAACCCAGTTGGGTTAAACCCTGGGTTGTTTAACCTTTAAACAACCCAGAGTTTCAGGTTCAGATATCGAAATAATAACCCAGGAAAAGGGCATTCTGGGTTGTTTCAGCAAGCTGATTCAAAACAGATGCAAGAAGCAAGTGAGGAGCAGCGCGCTTACTCACTACTGCATGGTCCCACCAATACCTGCCTTAAACAACCTAAGAATTGGAAGATGTGCAAACCAAATCTAAATCTGACATATAGGACCAAGTACTAAATTCACACTTACCTGAGAACAAAGTCTCTTTGTTAAGTCAATTATTTATCCATATTCTTGAAAAAAAAACAGGCAGAAACTAAAATGTGCTTCAGCTTCTGTGACACCCTTATTTGGTGCTCTGACAGTACCATGACAAGGTTCTCGTGGTTTCAATTAAGACAGTCTTTTCTGCACATCCAGGGTGGATGAAAATTAAAAAGTAACAGACACAATTTCAAAAACATTCTTTAAAATTTCAATTATAATGATCTCTTTTTTAAAACTGAGTTTAACACTGTACTTTTAATCACTTAAAACTGAATCATGATCATTGATCTAAGAAGCTCTACCTCTCCTTTTGATCTAATCTAGGTGAGGCAGTAGATGTTCTGAAGTAGTGTTGGGCAGAGTAATGGACTGGATGAGGACCAATAAATATTCAATCCAGATGAAGTAGAGGTGCTTGTTATGGGTAGTCCGGCTAAATGGCATTCAACCTGTTCTGATGGGAGTTCCATTCTCTCAAAAGGAGAAGCTCTGTAGTTTGGGAGTGCTCATAGATCCATCATTGTCTCTAGTCCCAGGTGCCCTTGGTGCATAGGAGCATATTTTATTAGCTTAGGCTGATACACCAACTACAACCTTATCTGGGTAGAGATAGCCTTGCAACAGTTATTCAGGCTCTGGAAACCTTCCATTTGAATTATTGAAACGCATTATACATGGGACTGCCTTTGAAAGTGGTCCGGAAACTTCAGCTAGTCCAAAATAGGAGAACTAGACTGCTAACTGGGACTGCCCAATGTGATCGTATTATGCCAGAATTTCTCCATCTGCAGTAGCTGCTAGCCCATTTCCAGGGCCAAGTGCTAGAGTTAATATTCAATGCTCTAAATAGCTTGCGGTCAAGTTACCTGAAGAAACGTCTCTTCTCATATTTACCTACTCAGACATAAAGATCATCATCTGAGGCCTTCCTCTAAGTTCCTCTCCAAATGAGGCAAGAATGGGTAGCTACAATAGAGAGCCTTTTCAGTGATGGCATCCTGTTTGTGGAATGCTTTCCCTCGTCTAACACCATTTTGACCCCAGATGATAACCTTTTTTGTTTATTCGCCCATGCATTTTAAGGGAAAAAAATAGTGGCGGTTTTAATCTTGTTTTATGTGCTGGAATGGTTTTATTCTTTGCTGTTGATTTTATCTTGGTTTTATTCTGCAATGTTTTATTCTTTGTTTTAATGTTTGTATTTAATGTTTTTAGTATATTGTACACTACCCAGAAAACTTTGGTTATTGGGCAGGTTCAGAGTACAGTAAATAAATAAATATACTTTTTATACATGGCAAATACGATTTCACAGTCATGGTAGGGGCCTGGGTCACAACCTGGGAAGCAAGATTGAAGCTCCCAGGAGTCCCCTCTGAAGTTTTGCAGAAAGGCCTCTTTATGTTTGCTGCAGTGACTTTGCATAGCATACCAAATGGCTTTGCATTAGAACCAGTTTATTACTCCTCTGCAGGAGAGTGTCAGTTTGAGTCCTTTGAGAGCAAACTATGTCTATTGGATAAATGTTCAGAAGAGCCAGTCAAGAGACTACTCCATTGCTGTCTCAGCCTTTAGACCATCTTTGCTTCCAGATCAAAAGTCATTAGAGGAAAACTGTAAGCCACAGGACGGAGCCTCTATATAGTGTCTACAGAACAATTTTATAATTGGATTCTTGTACACATGCACATCCTATATAGCAAGTACTATTTCCCAAAGAGGTAAACATTTATACGCCTGACAGGTAGAACAAATCACTAAAACTACGGTATTGTTTACTTAGACATGTCAGCCCCAATTTTTCCAGGAGGTACCCATTTTTTTCCCTAGCAGAAAAGTGAGGGAGTCACAAAAAGGGCTTTTCACAATAAGTTACTTATTTTCTCTGGATCACTACGTTCTAGAATGGACAAATGATTTATTGCTTGGAAGCAACTGAGTACTTTGTCTAAGGATAGAAAGACTCCTCACAAAAAACTTCTGAACAAACTTCGCAGTCATAGAGTAAGAGGAGGTCCACTTATGGATCAGTAAGAACAAAAAGCAGAGTAGGAATAAATGGTAAATTCTCCCATTGGAGGGATGTAAATAGTGGGGTCCGCAGGGATCTGTATTGGGACCAATGCTTTTCAATTTGTTAATAAATGATCTAGAGTTAGGAGTGATCAGCGAGGTGGCTGTATTTCCTGCTGACACCAAATTATTTAGGGAGCAATCCCATGACCCCTAGGCAGAGTAGTGGTGGAGGCATAGAATAATTTGCATTCCTGGATCAGAGACAGCGTTCCAACCACGGATCCAGGAATCTGAACTCACTGCCCCCACCCCCCTAAGTGTGGAGAGAACTGTACCAGCTGCTTCTCAAGGTTGCAAAGGGGGCATGCCGATGGGCAGGGAGGGGAGTGGGGAAACCAAGATATGACATATCCCAAGGCCTCCCCCCTCCTTCCCCTCCCACCCCGACATGCCCAAGCTAGATGGGCGAAAAAGCCCATCTAGCCAAAATGCAGAATGGGAGGAATGCAGAAGCAAAGATTGCCTCCTCTGTGCCTCCTGCTCTGCATAGGATGACCATAAACATCCGGGTTCGGAGGCTTCCGAGCATCACCATAGGATTGCACCCTTAGGGCAGTAAAACTAAAAAGCATCTCTTCAAACTAGGAGAATGGGCATCAAAATGGCAACTGTAATTCAACGTAAGCAAGTGTAAAGAGATGCACATTGGAGCAAAAAATCCCAACTTCATGTATACATTGACAGGAACTGAGCTAACAGTGACTGACCAAGAAAGAGATCTTGGAGTTATAGCAAAGGCAATGGTAGTCGTAATTCCATGGCAGGCATAATTAAAAAAGGAATCAAAAATAAAACTGCCATTATCATACTGCCCTTAAAGGAATCTATTTTGTGACCACACTGGGAATACTGTGTACAGTTCTGGTCACCACACCTAAGAAAGGATATTGTAGAGTTGGGGGGAAATGCAAAAAAATAAATAAAAATGGACAACTAAAATGATCAAGAGCTGCTGCAGCTCCCCTATAAGGAAAGTTTACTACATATAGTATTATTTAGCTTAGAGAGAAAGAGACTGAGGGGAGACATGATCGAGGTGTGCAATATTTAGCATGGTGTGGGTAAAGTAGATACGGAAACTTTTTCTCCCTCTCTCATAGTATTAGAATCCAGGATCATCCCATGATGTTGACTAGTGGGAGATTCAGGACAGATAATTTGCTACAAGATGGCCACCAATTTGGATGGTTTTGAAATGTCTTTTAAAGGCAAATTTATGGAGGATAAGGCTATCAATGGCCACTAGTCCTGGTGGCTATATGCAGTGTCAGAGGCAGTATGCCTATGTGCACTGGATTCTGAGAAACATGAGCAGGAGGGGGCTAAGACACTCATATCCAACTTATGTTCTTATGAGAAAGGGGAAAGCACACAACAACAATATATCTTTTTCATAGGGTGTCATCAACTACAATTACAACATGAAATGCCCAACAAACACAAATATAAAAAGGAGGGGCTCAGAGATTGATCTGCTATAAATTTTAAAAGCCAAAGTGCATTCAGCAAGAGAAAATGGCAAGGGACATACTAACCTACACCAATCATGTCATATGCAGAAATGTAGTAAAGGATGCATATTTTAATAAATACACATACATACACCTTTTTAAAAAATCACAGCACATTAACAAAACAAAAACGATAATATTTATGATAATAAGCGAGGGAAATGTGTCACTCTAGTGGTCAGGTTAAAATAAAAAAACCCAAGCTATAAATATTAGATTGATAATTATGTTTTGCCAGTGATATTACAAAGTGTGGAATGGTATACACACACACACACACACACACACACACACACATCCTACCTGGACCTTGAGATCTTTTTGGAGCCCTTGTCTGTGTGCCCCCCACAATGAATGAACTGCTCCCCAAACAGGCTCACCAGGCACCTACTTTGGTGTAATTTCTGTGCCAGCAAAGACCTTTTTATTTCTCAGACCTTTTAATGTAAAATTAAGTTTTAAGCTATGTTTCTTCTGTGCCTGTTTTATACCCTATCTATACTCGAAGTTTTCGGTATTGAATTTTAAATTGTTTAGTTTCTTATTTCAAGCCACCCTGAGAATTTACATATTGTAAATGAATAAATAGCAGAATCACTATGAAGCACAACCCAACTACAAGAAAATGTGGCAAAATGACTTGGGATAGGTTTCTATATTTTTGATTGTCACTCCATGTGTGACACTTTTCTCTAGTGAGTGTGATCAGCAACTCACCTTCCTCCCAAATTTGAAGCTGCTGAGATGAATGGGGTGTCCTGGCAATAGTGCAGAGAACCCCTTCCCAGCTTCAGAAGAGGGCTGAGGACTGTTTGATCAAGCCACCAAAGAGGACTAGGAAAATGCCTGCATTAGTATATCTGCAGTGCTCTCTTCCTAGATTCATATGCACATACACTGGGCCACTTTGCACTTCACAAGGCTGGTTAATAACCCGTGGAGGCTTGTTAACCACACTGCACATGCCAGCTACATGCCAGCCTGATTTATATAATGACTCTCACCAGGAACAGCGTCTTGTATCTGCTGAACCTGGCAAAAGGGGCTTGTTGGGATGGTTTGTTAACCCCCAGCAAGTCACCTTTACCAGGTGCGGACAACATGAGAAGTTGCAGTGGGGATCTAGAGATTGGCATGTTAGAACCCATGGGCACTGCGACCCTCTGTGGCTTATATAAGAGGTGGTGGGCTGCGGTGATTGTGTGAAGGTCATTGTCAAGCTGGCACCTGTTTTTCTAGCCTGATGCAGCCAGTGGGCCACTCTCATAGCCTTCCTGGGAGGGTGAAGAAATTCTTGAGTGCTGTTGCTGTCAAATTCTACAAGGAATAGAAGAAGTATGGGGGACACAAAGACCAAGGGAGAGACTGAAAAAGTCTACTCACAAGGAAGAAGACAAGCCCCTGCAAGAGAAAGCTCAGAAAGAAGCAAGACTGAATCACTCAGCAGCTTCCTCCCCTACCTCCATCCTACCCCGCTCTATCCTGGGAGGGGAAAGCTCTCATATCTAATCAGCAGCTGACTGGAGATGAGCTTTCTCCTGCTAAGCATTGAGAAAGGGAGTTATTCATTCACTCACTCGTTTATGAATCACCTTTCAGCCCAAATAGGCACCCCAATGAGATGTAAAGTTAAATCAATGTGCTAAGCACTTGAAAGAACTGCTAATTAAAGATAAAATAATTTCCCTCTGCAGCAGAGGGCACAGGGCCAAGGAAAGAAGTTTCCAGTCCAATGTGGAGGCCTCATGGACCCTAACAGGCCCATGGGCAGTAGGTTCCCTATCCCTGTACTATAGAGTGCTAAAAGGAGGTTCAGAAAATAGGTTCAAGTATGGAAAATTAGCAACACAAATGTCTCTTCTCCATTGTAATAGTTATGTGGCTCTCTTTTAAGTTAAAATAATGTAAAAGTGATCAGAGTGATTTAAGTTGTGTAGCACGATTTGAAATAACACCCATTTGGGATAAATGAGTTGAAAACCATTTGAAAAACAAACAGTTTCATTCACTAAGAAATATTTATCCTGTACACTAAAAAAATGAGGCAAAAATTCTGTGGGGAATCTTGTGGTATGGGCTCACAAAAATAAGCAGTAACTCCAATAATATTTGTACAAGCAGTCTGACCTAATTCTATTCAACTGAATGTTTTATTCCTTGTAAGTGTAACATCCATATCACTCATATGGACTAATTCATAACATGCAACATTCCTAAGGGTCATATTAACTTTCCTAAAAGCTAAAATTAATCCTTCAACTGACCTAGTAACATTTTTACTGTACAGTCAATGGAAAATAGTAGGTTGGTATCTCCCCACCCTGATGATGCAACGCAGTTGGGCTACCAAGAATTCCCCTGCTAAGGACTGCTTACTCAGCAGCAGCAAAAATGATACAGGGAGGGTAACATCAATTATTGGAGAGAAGACTGAAGCAAATGGATGTTTACTATTAAATAGATTGGAGGAGTGGAGTGGGAATTCACTGCTTTAAATACCTGAAGAGGAATAATAGCTATTTTTGCTCATATCACAAGAGAAGACAGAAGTTCAAGTATCACAGAAATAAAACTCAGTTAAATATGAGAACTGTTAGGCAATGAATTCTAGAATCACATTTTATTTTTAAAGTGTGTAGGACAGGGATGGGAAAACTAATCTGGCCCACGAAGGTTCACCATTTGGCCTATGGCAGCTCTGACTCCCTCCATAGACCCAGCCCCCTCCATAATCCCAACCACTTAGAAGCTTCAGGGAGTTTAGGGAGGGGGCAAATGGGGAATCCTCCTGAAATCTCCAATAACTGATTGGAGATAACAGAGGGGGGATTTCTCCTTATAATTGGGAGGGGGAACGATGTGCGAAGTGCTTTACTTGCCCGAAATCCTCCCTCATAGGGGAAGCTGCCCTGTCCAAGGCACAGGGTAGAAGACTGTTCTAAAGTTGAGTTCTGGCCGAAGTGTCAGCTGGAGCATTCCAGCCTCCATCTTGACTGGGGGTGGCTTCACCTGCACTGGACTTTGCCCGCATTGGGGAGGATGCAGTGTGGGTGAAGCAGCCCTGGCTGAGGAGGTGGCTGGAGGGCTCCAATTGGGAAGAACATCAGACGACCAAAGTGTTTAGCATGCCACTCTCCCTACCAATTAGGAGGGCCAACAATGTGCTAAATAAGGGAATTCGTCTCCATTCCACCTTAAGAATTGGAGAAAGCATCCCAAACTAGGATAAAGGAGAGATGATTGGAAGGTGAGAAAAGCCCTCAGCATGGACTGCTCAACTGGAAAAAGCAGTAGGGACAAAGACACTGTGATGCAGCCTCCCAGCCAACCGCACTTCCTGGAATGTCAAAGTGTAGCCAGCTGGGAGGCTGCATTGCTGGGTGGTCTTCCTGCTGCTGTAAGCAGTCATATGAGACTTTTAAAAAGCACCAAAAGAAAGATAGAGACAAGAGACACCTTGTAAACAAGTGGCTGAATGGGAGGCGGCGGATTGCAGACAGAGGAAGGAGATGGACATAGAAGATGCTACAATCTAGATAGAAAATCTCCATGAGCTGGAGATTCTCTACCCCTGCTCGATGCTTACTACCAATTTGACATTCCCTATTTCTTTTTGACTTCTCCTGTCTCTAGCAGCAGTCATTGAGATATTACTGCTTTGCCTAATATTACTGCTTTTCATGATGCATACATCACAAAAGAGCTGAAGCTATGACTGCCAAGATGTTTGGGGCTGGGGATATTTGGCAGTCCTGAATGCAAGCCCCTTCAATCATCTTATGAATGATTGACCTATAAATCCTTACACATTTTGTGACTGCAAGAGCAAATGGAGCGCTTCTCTTGGTATGAACCTACCCATTCACTCAGTCAACATATGAGGCTCTCCTGTGAGTGCCTCCTCTAAGGAAGGCTCACAGGATTACTACAAGGGAGAAGGCTTTCTTGATTGAAGTCCACCAGGTGCCAACATTATCATCTTTTCAGTACCAGGTTAAAACTATCCTCTACTCCCCAGCATTTGACATCATATGATGGTATTTTAATGTCAGCTGTTTTTAATCAGGTCTCAATATCTCATTGTATCTTTTTGCCATTAAATCGCTTTTAAATTTTGTTAAAGTTTTTTAAGTATGTTAAAGCTTTTACACTATGTTTTGTAATTTTTGTGGACTGCCAGAGAGCTTTGGCTACTGGGTGACATGTAAAATAAATAAATAAATAAATAATAACATTTTGACACTCTAGAGAACAGAAACAATGCTCAATAAAGTATGAACAGATTACTGTTATACCATGAAGTTTAATGGGTTAAAAACTAGGATAAGGTGGCAAATCAACTTTTACCTACAAGGTTCCCCATTATACAATCAGAATGCATAGTATATGTGAAGGGCAGTTCTTCAGAAGCTCTCAATTCCATGACTGTTCTACAGACAATTTACCTTGTTTGTTCGCTGCACCATGATTAATTAATGTGAAGCTGTGGTGTATTGGACAGAGGCAGAAGAACAAAAGAAGCTTTCAACATTTGAAATTTAACCTTCACTGTGTTTTGTGAATTTCCTCACTTCCATTTTCCCCCCATCCAGCTATACTTCCAATGTCCATTTCTGCTATCTAAACCAACAAATACAGAAACAAGATCAGTTGCATGAACTGATGATTATTTAGATAAGTATTACAAACGGAGAAATAAGCTATTGCGGTTCCTAACACTTTAATAATCCTGATGGTTATATGAAGATGCACACTCTGAAATACAAGGAAAATCCTCCCATTCTGCAATCAAAAATGATGTGCAAGGTAATATTCCCACCTCCCAGCAATTAAAAAGTGCAGTATGAAAATCTGACCTCAAGACGTTGTTTCATACAAGGTTTTGTTACTTTTAAATAGATTTGATGTTAAACCAAGGAAAAATCTTTCCAGAAAACATAAATATAGAAGTCTAATATATGATTACAAAAGCATTCATGTTAACATGAATGAATTTTAAGTCAAGACTTACTTTATGACAAACTTGTAAAGCTTTAATGGAGGCAATTAAAAAAGCCACAACTTTGGAAGCCTCAATGACTGAGCCACAAACCTTTAACCCATAATGGGTTCCATTATAGCACTATATCCAAATGGGGATTAAGAGAAATTAAAAGTAGTAGTAGTGATAGTTCAGATATGGCTGTAAAGTAGGCTTGCTCTCTATATGACCTAGGCAATATCATTCAGTTACAATGGGAATTTTAAAAAAAAGTTATACTCAACAATAGTTTAAAGAAGGCTTTTTAAAAGCAAGGAGTTAAGCAGATAAGCATAAAATAACTGAAATATGAAGCATCCTGATACTGCTGAGGCTCACTTTGAGGGAGCCAAGCTTCAATCCTGTGCTTAGTCACACTTGTATTATTAATCCTTATACCCCACTGTACTTTCTAGAACAGTTTTTCAAATGTTGGAAAGAAGTTTCAAGTCAAAGTACGACAGTAGGTGTGAGGAAGGAATGGCCCTCTAGAAGTTGCAGAACTGCAACTTCCATCAGCCCTAGCCAGTGCAACCAGTAATGAGTAAGTGTTCATATGCCCATATTCAGTTGCTAGAAATATTCACCTCTGGGGAATATTTTCGTCAATCATAAAGACAGGTTGCTTACCTGTAACTGCAGTTCTTCGAGTGGTCATCTGTGCATTCACACACATATGAGCTCTGCGCGTGCGCAGGGGCTCGATGCGGGAAACTTCTAGAGCTGCGAGACATTAAGGCAGGAACCCCGCCCCCACCACCCAGTGCGCATGTCCAGCGGGTTCCCGCCTGGTCCCTCAGTTCTCTTGAGACCGATAGGCCCATGAGTGAAAGACCAGAGTAAAGTCGGTATGGACAATGTCGACACCAAGAGGGGACGGTGGGGCGGTTGTGTGAATGCACAGATGACCACTCAAAGAACTACAGTTACAGGTAAGCAACCTGTCTTTCTTCATCATGGTCTCTGTGCATCACACATATATGGGCGATTAACAAGCTGACTTACCGGCGGAGGGCAGTGGAGACAGAGTCAGTGGAATATCGATGAAAGGACGGCTCTACCAAAGGAGCAGTCAGCTCGGGAGCGGAGGTCCAGTCGATAATTTGATGCAATCATCAGTGGCGATGCCCATGTGGCAGCCTTACAGAGGTCTTGGAGTGGAACCCCAGTGCCGAAAGTGGCCAATGTGGAAATGGCTCTGGTGGAATGAGCTTTAATAACAGTCGGGAGATCAAGGTGTGCCAGACTGTATGCTATTTTAATGGTTTCCACAATCCATTTAGAGAGTCATTGTGAAGAGATTGGTTGTCCTTTAGATGGCCCAGCATAGGACAAAAAAAGGTGTGGAGACTTACAGAACGCTTGCGTTCTGGATCTGTAGAAGAGAAGGGCCCTTCGGACATCCAATGTATGCAACGAAGCCTCAAGAAGCGAAGAAGGGTTCTGGAAGAAAGCTGAGAGTACCACGTCTTGATTAAGATGAAAAGAAGAGAGGACTTCTGGTAGAAAAGCTGAGTCTGTCCGGAGAACTGTTTTATCAGCATGGAAAAACGAGGTAAGGTGAGTCTATGCGGAGCGCACAGAGTTCCGAGGCCTGTCTAGCCGTGGTAATAGCGATGAAGAAGGCTACTTTAAAAGAGAGAAGGTGAAGGTCAATAGTGGCAAGCGGTTCGAAGGGCTTGGAGGTTAGTGCTGTCAGTAAGACAGAGAGGCTCCAAGAGGGAGAGAAATTTCTAAGAGGTGGCAAGAGGTTCCTGAGGCCTCTAATAATTGTCGAACGAGCGGGTGTGTAAAAATTGTAAACCCCTGTACAGAGGGGTGCAAAGCTGAGATTGCAGCCAGGTAGACTCGTATAGAAGAAAATTTGAGAACAGCCTCTTAGAGGGGGTGGAGGAACTGGAGGACCAGTGGGATGGAGGCATTGGTCGGGTGGAAATTATGTTGTGTGGCAAAATCAGTAAAACGTTGCCACTTTCTTGCATAGGATTTCTGAGTGGAAGGCCGACATGACTCTGTCAAAATTGTTCTGACTTGTTCAAGGAGATCCATTAAGGATGATGCGGATGGATTCTCCAGGCCGTGAGGCGAAGGCTGGGAACGTCTGGATGGAGAGTCTGGCCGTTGTCCTTGGAGAGGAGATCGTGTTGGAGTGGGATGTGGAGAAACACACCTCGGGCTAACCTGAGTAGTGGCGCAAACCATGGCTGCCGAGGCCACCATGGAGTGATGGGAATCGCATTGGAGCAGTCGGACAGAATCTTCACGATGCTTGGAGATCAGCGGAAATGGGAGGAAAAAGGTAAGTGGACTCTGTGTTCCAGGGGCGAAGGAAGGCATTGCCCAGTGATGCCGCGCCAGCGCCGGATCGGGAGCAGAAGCAGCAGAGAACTGCTGTCTCGGTGGACGTGAAGAGGTCTAGCGTCAGTGTGCCCCATTGATCGAAGATCATTTGAAGGGCGCTTTGGTGAAGACGCCATTTGTGAGCATCTGAAAAATGGCGACTGAGAGTATCAGCAATAACGTTGTCGTGTCCCGCTATATGTGTCGCCGTAAGTGTGATACGATGGTGTATCACCCATTCGAAGATTTGAATCGTCAAGGAAACGAGATCTAAGGAGTGAGTTCCTCCTTGCTTGTTGATGTGCCAAAGTGCTGCAGTATTATCGGTAAGAATAAGGACACGGTCGCTTTGAAGTACATTTTGGAACGAACGTAGAACCTTCTGAATGGCAAGAAGTTCGAGAAAATTGATATGACGAGTCGATTCGGTGGTCGACCAAGTGCCCTGAACAGTGAGTTGACCCAAATGTTCTCCCCAGTCGTCGAGGGAGGCGTCGGACGTCAGGGTGACCGATGGATCTTCGGTGCTGAATGGAAGACCGCTTAAGCGGTGATGTTGGTATGTCCACCAAAGAAGCGAGTGAGCCACAAAGGGAGGGAGGGAGAGTATTGTCCGACCATTTTGTGTCGTGGAGAAATTCCTGATGAACCAGTTCTGAAGGGTACGCATCTTTAGGCAAGCCCATTGAACGACATGAACTGCTGCTGCCATGAGACCGAGAAGATGTTGAATTGTGAAGGCTGAGGTGCGATGAGCGAGAGAGAGGCGGCTGGCCGCCTTGGCAAGAGCGGCTGCGCGGAAGCGAGGCAGGTAGACTCGGCCGTGTAGAGCATTGAGCTCGATGCCGATGAATGGGATGATTTGCGTAGACGTTAGATGAGATTTTTCAAAGTTGGTAAGAACACCCAGAGATTGAAGTAAGGAGCAGGTCGTCGTGGTGGCAGTCAGTGTGGCCGCAGTCAGTGTGGCCATGCACTTCATGAATGCTCGTGGTGCCGTAGCGAGGCCAAACGGGAGCACTTTGAACTCGAAGTGATCGGCACCTATTACAAAGCGGAGGTATTTCTAATGGTCCAGGTGTATAGAGATGTGAAAGTACGCATCTTTGAGATCGATGGTGGTGAACCAGGCTTCTCTTTGGAGTAATGGAATGAGGTTGGCTAGTGTGACCATTCGAAATTTTCTGGGAATGATGTATTGGTTGAGGTTGCGAAGGTCCAAGATGGGACGAAGGCCTCCTCCGCGCTTTGGAACAGTAAAGTAGCGGGAGTAAAACCCGATATGATGATGAGCCAGGTCCACTTTCTGAATGGTTCCTTTTTGTAAGAGAGAGGCCGTCTCTTTGCGAAGAACGGACGAGGAAGGAGTGACTCTCACGAGGCCCAGAGGAAGATGAGATAGCCTCGAGCGACGATACTTAGGACCCAAGAGTCTGAGGTAATTCGTGTCCAGGCGGTGAGGTGTGGAGCCAGAATGTGACTGAAGACTGGAAGAGAGGAGGCTGAGTCATAAGCAACGTTTGGAAGTATGAGCGGCAGTGGACGTGCGGTTGGAGCGAAAGGAATTGGCAGCATCTGCTTTCTTTCTAAAAGTTGTTTGTTGGGATCAAAAAGTACGATCTTGTCGATGTCGAGAAGGAAAAGTAGTAGATTGATGGTAGAAACGGCGGTGGGAAAAGTTGGTGGAAAAAGGCTGCTGTAGTTGGCCTATGCCCATCTTTTTAGCCGTAGTCTTGGCTTTCTGAATGTTATCCATGGCCTCATCGGTTTTAGAATTGAATAGTCCCTCTCCATCAAAGGGAAGGTCTTCGATACGGGAACGGGCTTCAGGCGTAAGGCCTGCCGACCGAAGCCAGGTGTGGCGTCTGGGAGCTATGCCCACCGTCATGGAGTGCGCCGTACAATCTGTTTGGTGGCGTGCGGTATTAATCTGTTGGCGAGAGAGTTTGAGAGCTTCCGCTTGAAAGAGAGAGGGTAGTTCTCTCTGTTCTTCTGGAAGGTAGGCCAAAAGGGGAGACATCTTGTCCCACAAAAATAACTGATACAGTGCCATTAAGGCTTGGAAATTAGCGACCTGTAGGCTAAGAGAGGAGGAAGAATAAATTCTCCTACCGAGTCCATCTAAACAGCGGCCCTCCTTATCCACTGGGGCGGTGTGAATCTTCTGAGATTTAGACTGTGAAGATTCCACAATAATAGAATTTGGTTTGGGATGAGTGAATAGAAATTCTGCACCTTGTTTTTGAACTCTATAGAGTGATTCAAGACGCCTGGATGTGTAGTGTGTTGAGGCTGGTGCGATCCAAGACTGTTGGACAGTTTGCAATAAAGTAGGTAAGTATGGTATGGAAACAGGAGCAGCAGCTTCGGTATAAACTGCATCAAAGACAGGATCCTGAAGTCGCTCCATCGGCTGCTGGGTCGTGATGCCAAGAGCGTGGGTTAATCGAAGAATCTGATCTGTAAATTGTGCCATGTCCTCAGAAGGTGAGGTACGTTCAGGAGGAACAACATCAGGTGAAGCGGTAGAAGGAGGCACAGAAGACTATGACGAGATGTCAGATTGATAGTCCTCAGCACTCGGTGAAGGAGAGCGCGGAGTCTGCGGAGGAAGTACAGCTCGTTCCGTTGGAGTCGGAATAGGCGGAATGGACGCAGTAGAGCGGATACTGACCGCTGGTGACTGTGATTGAGAATGAGTTGGAGCGCAAAGATGGCCCGGTGTTGCAAGAGCAGTTGGCGACGGAGCCATGGGTCGTCACAGTGACGGTGCGAGTTGAACATGACGTTCATCATCAGAGTAAACCCGAAGCTTGTAAGCTTGTTGGTGTTGATGATGCGGTAGTGACCAACCAGAGGCCATATCCCAGTCCTGCGTCGGTGTTGGGGATCTCGAGTGTCGATGCCGACGAGATGAGGATGCGACGGAAGGAACCAGGCTTGGAGAGTGCCGACACCAAGACTATGGCGGGGGCAATGACCAGTCAGGTGATCGAAGAACGTGATGTGGTGAAGAATCACGTATCTTGCCTTCCAAAAGTGAAGTAAAACTTCTCTGTGTCGACCGCAGCAAAGGAAGCTGAGGCTCCGGAATGGTTGGTCTCGACATGGAAAGGGTAGACCGTGGAGTCGAAGGCGGTATCGATGGAGCATGGTCTGGAACAACTGGTCTCGACATCGAAGAGGTAGACCATGGGGTCGAACGCGGTATCGATGGAGCATGGTCTGGGGTTGGTAGCCCCGTCGGCGCCGGTACGGCATGAACACTCTCCTTGGGAGGATTTGTTGACATCATGGTCAGCTTTCTAGTCGATATTGATTTGGCGGTTGATTTTTGATGCTTTTTCTTGTTATGCCCATGAGAGGAGGCATCATGGGCATGTTTAGAAGGCTTCTTAGGTGCCAACACTGAAGCCGATAAACTTGAGGTTGATGGAGGTGGCGATAAGGACGCCGAGGGATTCATAGGCATAGAATGAGATCTATTCGCCTGATTCCTATGCCCAGGCGGTGGTAGGGGTACAGCCTCCAGTGCCTTTTTCCAAAGGATAACCTTCAAGCGGTCCGATCGATGGCATCGCGTCTGTTTAGAGAAACTCTGGCAGTGAGCACAGGCCTCAACGACGTGTGCCTCGCCCAAACAAAAAAGGCAAAGAGAATGCCCATCCGTTGGTGGCAACTTATTGCCACATTTAACGCATTTGCGAAAAGGTGCTTTCAGCACCATAGAAATAATAGAATCAAAAGCGAAAGTAAATGAGAAACGAAAGTACTGAAATATATTACTTTTTTTTTTTTTTAGAAAGAAAAGAACGAAAAAAAGCAAAAAGAAGTCTCACAGCAAAAAATCGAGAAAGGAAACACTTTGGAGGGAAAAAACGAGCGAGAAGTTTCCAACGAGACGACCTGTAGCACGACTGAAAGAGAACTGAGGGACCAGGCGGGAACCCGCTGGACATGCGCACTGGGCGGTGGGGGCATGGTTCCCGCCTTAATGTCTCGCAGTTCTAGATGTTTCCCACATCGAGCCCCTGCGCACGCACAGAGCCCATATATGTGTGATGCACAGAGACCACGACGAAGAATGTAATATTAAACCCATAACTTGATATATGATTTTAGCACAAAACTGCAGATTCTCACATGTCTGTATTTCTGCAGTCTTTTTAGTATAAGGGACATTGTATAGATATGATTTCAAGGGAACTTGAAACCCTTCAGCCTAAAACTAGAGTGCTTTGGGTTCTCCAATTGAGTCACTCAATTTCACAATTTGTCGCCTCCTACATTATATTACTAACTCTGTCAGATATCTGTTGAGAAGCAAGGGGGAGAGGTGATTGCAAAGTGAAGTACATCAAGAGAGAAGCCCAGGGATAATATTTTTTAAGAAAACGTTTTAAAGGGCCAACATTTTTAAAAACCAAAGAGACATCTCTAATGGATTTAAATAGATAGAACCTCATTTGTTAAAAATGGGAAACAACTTGTCCTTAACACAAGCAACTTAGTAGCAGTTTTAATATTAAAAAATGCCCAGAATAAGACACAGTTTTTCCAAAGCTTATCTGGGTGGTATCTTTGAAAACCTGACACAAATGAAGATCAAAGCCAGAGTGAAAGTGCCACTGTAACTAATGAGATCAATTAGTGAACTTACATCAAAGAATAGAATTACAAAGTTGAACAAATCACTGCATTGCCAACTTCGGATGGCTAAAGATATTGACTAACTTAATTATCATATATCATAAAAGCTATTGTGCTCATACAGATTATAAGCAAAAGATAAATAGAATGGCCACTGAAAGATACTGACTGCAGAAACTAGCTGATGACAAAACAACATTTTTAACAACTTTTTAAAAAGTACTGAGCATTTATTTAGTAATATTCAGCACATAATAAGTAATATAGTAATATTCAGCACACAATAAGAACAGATTTGGAAAAATAGCATGTTACAATGAGCATATACACAAATCAAAGATAAATATGGACATGAAATAATTGGCAATATGTACGATTATTTTAAAGCCACAAAGTTCAAAGGAGGAAAAGCATTATCAGACATTTCACTTTTCCTAGGTTTGTGGAATGTGAACTCAAAGTCCTTTAAATTTTATACTTTTAGCAATATACTTCTGAATATTTGAGACCTCAAAGCAGTTAAGTAGTAAAAGACCTTTTATCTCCTGTGAAGAGAGAAAGAACTTAAGGAAAGGTGAAATAATATTAAAATGTGCTCTTATTTCTAGTAACTGGATTACACATTATCTCATAACCTGAAACTATAAACAATAGATATTGGGAACGCAGAGATGACAGTGTGCATACATGAAAATGATGCCAGCTTTAACTGATAAATACTGTTATATCCCAAACCATAAGGTCATATAAACAGCACACTGTGTTTAGCAACATTTGGCTGGTACATATAAAAGATTTCTTCCAAAATTAAACAAGTGACTTCAGATCAGGCCTCTCATACAAGAAGAACTACAGCATTATCTCTATCTCTGATAGGTCTAACTATCCCTAACAGCGGATGCAGGGCCATCTGGAAGAAAACAAAATGGGACTGGGAGGGATAAATAGAATGTTGGAAACTGTTCACTTATAATTTAAACATCCAAAGTTCATACAATAACAAAGCAGAAGGAATCGCTAAATGCTAAATCACTAAAGTCAATGTTGTTTTTTATCTGAGTTTTGTATTATTTTATTTTATATACACATCACCAATACATACACACCCACAAACAACCTTCCCTATTTCAGTTTTAGGGTTCATTCACACTGACCGTGCTGCCGAATACCAAACCTCTCTATCCCTTTCTTTCTCTAGGCCCAACTTTAGCATGCCGCCTCTGGCATCTCTCTTACTTTACACAATTTCTCAGTACCATTAAAACTGTAATTTGTCTTCCAATGAATTTGGGAAGGATTATTTCCCAATGTGGGCTGATGCAGATGTCCTATTAACAGTTAAAAGATCAGGAATGGGCTATGGAATCACATGTGTCCCTTCCACTCTTCCTGGAGTGAATCCCTTCCAAATAGGGCTGGAGCTCTTCTTTCGAAATAGGCATAGAATACATGATCTCAGAATGGTAACAGGATCTTATCTATAAAGTCTTCCTTATATATGTCTAACATACTTTCTGTACTGAAAGGATATCAATGAGATTTTTGCTTTTCTGCACCTCTATCAATCTGAAATGATAAAGCTGGTCAACTGTGTTACGTGAGTGGAGGGGGGGTTACCTCGTTATTTAAAATATTTCTTAACCACCCTTCATCAAAAATATTCAGGGCTATGTACAAAGGTGTGAATTAACACAAACATATAAATGCAATAAAGCAAAACGTAACAATAATAAATTACAACAATTAAACAAAATAAAAACAAACAGAACAAAAACAAATACAACTTAGCATGCTATCAGAAAAATGCTTTATCTGGAGACATTTGAACAGAGTATAATGGAGGGCAGACTTCAGGTCTATGAGATCTCCTTTGTTTTTTTACTAGAACTGTGAGATCCACCATTTGGTGCCACGTGCAAAATAGTTGCTCAGGTGGGTAGCTCTGTGCTAAAGGAAAAGAGTGCCTCTGAGTACATGCTCAATCAGAATTTGAGATCAGTACCAGAACCAAGTTCACAAGCCTTGTCACACACAAAAAACTCCTGTATTTTTTCCCTAGCATTTCCCCCCAACTACCTAATGATGGGAACAGGTGTGTACACTTTTTAGTTGTTGCTATTGTTAAGATTATTGGAAGTCAGAAATCCTTGCTGTTCTAATGAAAATCACACTGATCATAATTTACCTTTTGCCATCCTGCATCCATACCAGCTGTTTTTTTCTGAATATATCCCAAGAACAGATAGTGCAGTCCCAACCCACATCTCAGGAAATGTCCCTGATTAGGGCTTCGCTAACTTAGTAATCAGGCACTCAGTTACCCCAAAGTCTTTGTTACAATGTTTGGACTATGCAATTAGTTTGTTCATAAAACTGCAAGGAGGGGAACACTTCACATCAATGTCTGAAAAGCAATTTATGACGGTAAATCTGAGATAACTGTATTACACCTTGATTTGTCTTTGCTGGATGCAATATACACAAATTGCAGATACCTGTTGAATGAACAGTTTTGA
This sequence comes from Anniella stebbinsi, assembly GCA_029215795.1. Taxonomy (NCBI): domain Eukaryota; kingdom Metazoa; phylum Chordata; class Lepidosauria; order Squamata; family Anniellidae; genus Anniella; species Anniella stebbinsi. The sequence continues at coordinate 72,795,394 of JARDYH010000006.1, read as the reverse complement.
ATTGCTGGACAGCAGCATTCTTTTTATCTGTTAAAATTATCTATATGAGCATTACTATACCAAATTGAATTCAGCAAGAATGTAAAGCAACAACTTATCTGGCATCCATGAGGACAAATGATGGTATATGTATGATCCTCAGTGTTCATTTCTACACTCTCATCCCAAATGTGCAGGCCCATGTAGTTTTTAAAAAAGGGATAACCCCTTAGCATCTGCAAAAGCTACATAAATTTTCTATTAACATCCAACTCCGAAGAGAAATTACGGTAAAGATTTTCTGGTATACTTTGCTACTGTTTCAAATACTCTTTCACTGTTTACATCTACAGTTAAATCTGAAGGTAAGAGCCAAACTACTGCACTGTTTTGACTTTGAATAGAATGGATTTTCAACGAATTGTCAGCATACCCTCCCTCAACCTGGATCAGGACCCTAGCATGGGGGGAGAGGGGCTTTATCCCATTGCCCTAGCAGTCGCAATCCAGATTGGGGTACCCCATGCCTGCAGTTTGAATTGCTAAAAAGAAAAGGATAATTTAAAGGGATCCTTTTTGGGCAATGCAATTTGATCTAAGCAATCCTTCAAGGCCTCATATACAAAGACAACTATTCATATCCATGGAATTCTACCAGAAAAATGAGCATATCATTCTCCATTGCAGCCTAAATCTCCCCCTAAACCTAAGGGCCTACAGTATCCTGCTTTAAAGTACCAAGTGGCCGAAAAGTAGGTATACAGTATAGTTTATTTGCATTTTATTACATTGTTTATTACATTTACATTTGTTTAACACTGTTTAATCTCGTAAGTGCTCGAAATGTATTCCATCAACGTCACAACATTCCTCGAACCTGTTCAGAACACTGTGACACACAGCACGACACAAATTCCGGTCTGCATCAATGTCCATAAATGCTTCCAAGATGAACTCTTTTAATTCGTTCACTGTCTGGGGATTCCTCTCAAAAACCTTATTCTTTACTACGCCCCCCAAAAATAAGTCCATTGGTGTTAAGTCGGGTGAACGTGGCGGCCATTCAATGCTGCCACAATGTCCAATCCAATGCTGTGGGAAGGTGTTGTCAAGATAGTCCCTTACTGCAGAAGCATAATGAGGAGGTGCCCCATCTTGTTGGAAGAGCAGTTCGGCAAAGTTAGCCCTGGTTCTGAGTTGTGGCACTACCATGTCGCGTTACATGTTTAGGTAATTGTTACTATCCACAGTTGTATGGAAGAAAACTGGTCCTACAACACCTTTGCTGGACAGTGCACCCCACACTGTGACACCTGGCTGGTTCAGTTGAGATGTGACAGTGAAATGAGGATTTTCATCTGCCCAATACACACAGTTATGCCTGTTCACGTGGCCTGACAACTTGAAAGAAGCCTCATCTGACCAGATGATCTTATCAAGAAGGTCTGGTTCGTTAGAGATTTGGTTATGCATCATCTCACAGAAATGCAACTGACGGTCTGGGTCGTCCTCCAGAAGACCATCTAACAGTCTTGGATGGTACGGCTTCAATTTTTTTAAGGATGTTTTTAGGATGTTTTAATGCAGTTTTAATAATGTGTGTCATGTTTTAATCAGTTTTATGTATTTTATTATATTGTTGTTCCCCGCCTCGATCCAAACGGAGAGGCGGGTAAGAAATAAATTATTATTATTATTATTATTATTATTATTATTATTTCAATTTATGCATTAACCATTGCAAGGACGTTCTAGGTATGGATAGCTGCTTAGATGCACGTCGTGTGGACTTTTTCGGACTGTTCACAAATGTCAGAGGAACTCTCATCTCATTTTCCTCTGTCATAGATGTCCTAGGACGTCCAGATTTTGGTGCATTAGCCACTGCACCTGTTGCTTCAAATTTATCTCTAAGACCATAAATTGTCAGACTTGTTGGTGGAGGAGTGTCAGATGCTTCTTGCCACGCTGTGCGCACCCGCTCGGCAATTTCAGTCTTCCAGTACTGCTTTAGAATCCACTTTCTTTGTTCTTGACTCAAGTTCGCTGCCATCATTCACAATATCAGTAAAAAAAAATAACTAAAAAACTAAACAACTGTACCTACTTTTGGGCCTCACTCCCCTCACCTGTCACCTGTCACTCTTCCCAACTGTCATTCTGACTCCACCCACACATCTTCTACTCACACATTCTCTCCCCCTCCCATCAACATTCTAAACAACTGTATACCTACTTTTGGGCCACTCAGTATAAATCTGCTAAAAGGGGGTAGTTGGGGGTGGGGTGCAGATAGCTTGGGGAAGTTTTTGTTGTAAAACAACAGTATGCAGTACCTCTGTGCTGAAAGACAGTATTTAGATGCACATCAATGATCTCAGAGGAATTAATGCTAGTTACACATCAACTAACATCAGGTAACTACAGTTGGCCAACATTCACTATCATAAAAATCCTGTAACTTTAAGCCTCTAAAAATCTACATCAAGTTGGAATAACCATAATTACAAATGGGCAGGAGGAACACTTTTCTGTACTCATGATTTTGGAATCTAACTGAAAATTTAACTATTCTAGTTCAAGAAATCCAGATCAGGTTTTCAAACAAGTTCAAACTCAGTAACCTCCAAGAATAGGTCAGGAAATCAACTTGCTGCTGTGGACTTATTTTTATGCTAATCATGTAAACTGGCTTCAGTCAGTTTTGTGAACAGATAATTCAACTGCACAAGTTTTTTTCCAACCTGTGACACCAGATATGATACAATGAATGTTTCTAATTAGTTTTATAAAAGTTACTTGCTCAACACAACAATTTTCTTCTTAATCAAGACTTTTAGAGAGGGGATATAAACTGAGAATACAAACAGCACTATATTTAGGGGGTTTTTTAATCATAGAAGTTGAGAAAGGAAAGAAAAGGAAATGTTTACATCCAAGTTAACCCAAGTAGCTGTTATATTTTCAGAACAGAAAATTACTTTTTGTTCTGTTTGTATTACTAGCAGCCCAGGATACACACTCTTTACTCATGAGTGTGAAGCCTTACCTCAAATAATGCATACATCAGTCTGGGACGAAGACTCCAGATATAGGTAGTGCATGAAAGACAGAGACTCAGTGGACATGCAAGGCTTACTCCCATGTAACTCTGCATCTGAATCATAACCTTTCTCGCCCTAACACTATTTCCAAGAGGAAAAGGGAGAAACTACTGACGTCCTATCCTTCCCACCCCAATGTATCCAGCCAGTTCTCAGTGATGGCAGCTATATCTGCAAAGAAGCAGATTGTCATTTCCTCTGACAGCTGCCGTCTTTTACATCTCCCTTGAAAAGGTATCTGCAACTGCTAAATTTGTGGGGGGGATGCAGAAGTGACCTCTCGGCCAAATTTTCTCTTCAGGGAAGACTGCAAGACAAGCAAAGGTAAAGAAAGTAGACTAAGATCTTATGCAAGCCCTATTAAGTTTAATGGGACATATTTCCAAGTAAACATGCAAAGGGCTGGATCAAGAAGATGGACCCTGGGCTAGAAGGATGTCATGGGCCCCCTACTCCACCCCCCCATACTGATTTCACAAATGACATTTGCACATGCATACACAAAGAAAACTACTATCTTAAGAAAAACTTAGAGCTGTCCAGTAGATTGTGACCTTCATTTGTATTTGCATACTACTACAACAACCCCGTGATTTTTCCTTATTGCACATTTCATGGCATTTGGAAATATACAGAGTGTGAGAAAACATGCCAATTTGGGAATTGGACCGCACTAACACAGAAGAAAAGGGAGTACCTTAGCATGTGAAGAGTTTTGCTCACTCACTGTTGATCTAACTTAATCCTTCCTATTTCTGGTAGGCCCAGGATTAATTCCAGTCATGGATACAGGGGTTTACCAGTAAATGAGAATATCTAGGATAATCCACCTGTATATAGAAAAAAAGTTTGTGCCTTGATGCTTCACCAAACATGACCGGGGGGAGGGGGGGCAAAGCATCTTACAAAAGATGCTGATGGGGAGAAGCCTTCCCTTGCCTACGGTGACAGGCCTGCCTAAACATTTTAATTTTGAATTACCTGTTAAACTCTTTATGACACAAATCAGCACCCTACAGCCACCTGTCTTGGCAAGAACTTTGGATAATAAAGAAAATGGTTATGAACTTCATTTTGGGAGGGTCTGCCATCTCCTTGAGGGAGACATTTGTGAGATGATGGGTTCCACATGGACCTATCATTCGATCAGAGTTTACCAGAAAAAGAGCCTTCAATGTGGTGGTCCCCTTCCTAGGGAATTCCCTACCTTTGAAGGTTAGGCAGGTGCCAACATCATATTGCTTCTGGCGCCTCCAGAAAATGTTGTTGTTCCAGAAAGCTTTCCCTTAATGACTAGCCTCAGTTTTATCTGAACTTTGTCCTTTTAAAATGTAATTTTATGGTGTTTTTATTCTTTTATTCTATTTGTTCACTGCTCCAAAATCTTTGGAAAGAGAGCAGTATATAAATACTGTAAATAAAAACAACAAATAGGTACCTTTTGGGGACAGCAATGTGGCATTGTACATTTTTATCTTATTTGACTGTGAGTGTTCTGAAGTGTTTGCTGCTGGAATTTTTATTATGGTTGGTGCTGAGGACTGCTCTTTGCTTTGGAAAAATAATTTCTTCACTACTCCCCACCTCCACACGGGTGCTGTATGTTATTGGACAACAACAACTAAGCCTTGTAAACTGCTATAAACTAGCACAATTTAACAGTATAAACTACAGTAAAACTTTAATAAATTTGCTAGTCTTTAAAGTGCTACAAGATTATCTGTTGCTTTTACTCCAACAGACTAACAGCACAATCCTATGCACGTCTACTCAAAACTAAGCCCCACTTTCAAAGGGAATTACTACCAGGTAAATGTAGATGGGATTGCAGCTATCCCGAGAAAATTATTAATAATTGGACAAGGACAATCTCATTATGGAGTTCACTTCTACCAGGGGAATGGAGCTAGAGAGACAAAGGGTGCTGTTTTGGGAACAATTTTGGGGGAAATTATCTTCTCCCACTCAATGGGAAATGCACACACTAGGAGGTACAGGAAAAATTTAAGAGACTAGGAGATCTTATACTTGCTTATTTGGAAGCAATTTCCACTGAATCCAATGCAATTTACTTATGTATAGAATTAGGTTGCAATTTTGTTATAGCAGGTGAGCTACATTGGCTGGGGCTTGGGACTAGGGAAGGAGGAGGATGACACTCTGGAAAAAACAAGGAGGAATAGTTAACTCAGCCACTTGCCCTCTGCATTGCTTTTGCTTCAGGGACTCTCTCTAATCTTGAGTGCCCTCAGCAGCTCTCCACCTCCTGCGTCACTTTACTGGACTCTTGGAACATTGACTTCAATCAGGGGATTGCATTCCTCGAAGAGGCTGCCACAACCCTGGTGGTTGTGCATTTTTCCTTGTGAATAAGCCATGCCCCACTGAACTCAGAGGTGTTTTACTTCTCAGTAAATAGGCCTAGAATTGGGCTTCACATTCTATCCCGGCAGTCCCCTCCTATCCACATGCTCTCCCCCAAAGCCTATGAATTCTGCCCTCATGATCCTTCATAGTCCTCTCTTCAGCAAACCCAGGAGAAGAATGGAGGTAGCTGAGCTGCAGCCAGTGGGAAGCTGAGGGTCCTTCTACATAAACCCCCCTAACACATAAAACAGCAGCAAAGATCAATGCACCAGCTTGATGCTAACAAAGCCCTATGTGGTGCTTGCCTTTTCCCAACTTCAAAACTTTCTGCACTCTTTGTCCCAACTTGAGATGTCAGAAAAATCTGCAAGAGAACCAAATGACCCTCAGTTTCTGAAGCGGACCGGCTTTCCCCATGTTGGTCAGATTCCAGGAACTTGTGAAGCAGTTTTGTAACCTTCGGAAAATGTGTTCATATGACGTTGTAGAAAAATATGCAAAAAATAAAAAACCCAACCAAAACCGTGAATTTCCCCCATAGGCTAAAGCATGACTACACACATTTTGGGGGATCTCCACATTTGGAGGTGAATTTGTACATTTTTTGCACATGTAAATTTGCACAAATTCAGAAACTTTTTAAAAAATCCAGATGACAGAATGAAAGGCGCCTAACAATCCAAGAAACACTGATGGAATGTAGATCCTGATCCCTAGTCCCACCCATCCTCTTTTCTCTTCATCTCATGTGATGTCCTAGGCAAAGAACACAGCAAAGGTTTTGCCCAACAGCTGCTTCTTTATTGGTGCTCTTGGGTGAAACCCTGCCAACGCCCCTCTGTTCTCCTAACAGAATGAGAGCAATGGAGGGGAGCGAGAAGGAATACTCTCCAAAACTACTAGCCCTGGCAGCCTCTGGTACAACTCAACCCTCCCTTTCTCCATGATAATCCCTGGCTTCCAACTCCAGTGCTGATGACTGGGGCCTCCCAGCTTTCAGTCTTCACAGCAGCTCAGCTGTCGGTCTTTCTGGTGGCATGGTGTTGCTCTTGCTGCAGCACTGAATGGACACCAGGTGGGCGGGTGGTGCCTTCCCCTGATACTGTAGGCTGGGGTTGCAGCCACTCTTAGCCCAATCATTAATCCAACTATGAATATGTAAAGGATTGGGGTGTGAGCCTCTTCTGCGGCACATGTATGAGGAAAAAGACATGCACCAGCCAGAACCTGCATCAGGGATGATGGGAAGAAAAATCTCCCAGGTATACAGATTAGGAAGCCTGTGTCATAGTGTGCACATGCAGTAAAACTTACAAGCCATGTTATAAAGAACCAATCACTATATTAGCATTACATCAGGTTTTTGATATCACATTCCAGAGAAAGTCAATCTATACTATAGATCACTGGGAGGACAAATTACCCCTTTCCTGCTTCCATACTTCCCTCTAAACAAATCGTTATGAAATAGGTAAGATGAATTTTCACCTTACCAAAATTCAAGCTTATGGGAATTGTGTGCCATCTCAGGCACCACTGCAATTTAAATCATCAGACCATGAGCCAAGCAGCAGGCAACTATTACTAACAATTCTTCTCCAAATACAAAAAGCAAAACTGTCCAAAAATTATAAGTTCACAAGGCACAAGATAATGCAAGAAAAAAAAGCTAGCTCAAGGTTGTCGAACACCCTGTTGGTGGGTTTCCCAATCCAGCGCTCAGCCTTCCTTCTGCTCCTCTCCTGCTCCAAGGGGCTTTTAAAATGTGTCCAATTGTGCCAATGGACACCTTTTAAAAGCCCAATTCCAGTGCAAGGGTAGGCATTTAGGGAGGGGATCAGTGATGGAGAGGAAGGAACCCTCCCCTCTCAAAAGCTAAAAACCCCACTCCAAAGATTCTCACCCATGCTGCAATTATGTGTTGTTGTTTTTAAAGACTCCATTGGTGCTAATGGAAGCTTTTTAAAAGCCCAATTGCTGGATGGGAGTAGCATTTTTGGGAAGGGATCATATAAGTGTGCATAAATGCATGTAAATGTGGATGAATGGGAGTTGTGCATGTGTGCTCTAGAAGAATGTAGGACAGTTCCTCCCATTTTTAAAGGTATGCGGTTCCCCAAATGATTCCCTTCCTCTGCTCTAGCTATTTTAGCTTAAAATAATTTAAAAGGGGGACTCACTTCGCATAGCAATGCTAAAAAGGGACTATCAAAACTGAAAAGCTAAAAAAAAGGGACTATTAAAACTGAAAAGCTAAAAAATATCAAACTATACAATTCGACTGGTCACGTATCAGTAAGACTAAATCACCCTTCCCCAACCTGGATCCTTCCAGATATTTTGAACTATAATTACAACCATCCCCAACCTCTGGCCACGTTGGCTGGTGCTGATGAGAGCTGTAGTTAAAAACATTGAAGGCACCAGGCTGCTCTATATCATCAGTTTATTAGATATTCAGATTAAGTATCTTTTATTCTACAAAATGTTGTGAAATTACAGGCACAACTGAATGGGATGATTCATTCAGAAAAGAGATGTGACGAGGAGGCAAACTAAATTTGGGTGGGGTGGGGTGGGTGCTGAACCACAACACTTGGTTCAGAAACTGATTCAGAAAACATCCCAATTAGACTCAGAGCAATTCAGAAACAGCCTGGTTGTACTCTTATTAGACAGACAACTATAACTTTTTTTATTATTGGACACAATTAGATGTAAGCTGCAGACATAATAGCTTGGTGTGAAGAAGTAAAACCAGGCAAATATTAGATAAGTAAGTGCAGGGGATAGTGTTAAGCACTTTTAAAGTTTGGTTTTTTAAAAAAGGGAAATTGCCAATAAGTGTTTTTTTATTATATTATTTCTTGGCAGTATTGAATGAAATTTGCAGACATTGTTGCCCTTTTTATGGGATGTCACATTTCAGGTGTGTGTGTGTGTTTCCAAAAAAGGATGCCCTTGTCTTCTTTGTGGGCAATATTTATGAAAATGACACACGACACAGAAGTGGCCCTAGCTAGGAAACTTGCAAAATTTCAAGGATAAGTGCAGCAGCTTTTGTGGAAGGGGAGCCTTCAAATTTGAAAGAGGAGAGTAATTCATTTCCCCTTCCCAATCTTTATATTTAGTTGGCAACTTGTATGAAAATACCATACATCATAGTGGTGTCCCTAGGCAAGGAACTGCAAAATTGCAGGCAGATAGGTGCAGGGGCTAGAGAGTTATAAAGAACGAAACACAGTTTAAGACTTTTTGTTTTCTGCCCAATTGGCACCAAAGTCACAGAAAATGAAATAGAACAGGTGTGAACGATGGATGTGAGCAACGAACACAAAATGCAAAGGTCTTGAACATCCAGCATTTTCCAAGCAAGCATCCAATGTTACATCCTCCCATGCCCATAGATTCCACCAAAACAAATTTAGCATTCTGGAAAAGGGAACTAGCAAGGAGCATTGAACAACTGGAATAGTCCTGTGATACATTACTTCCGTATCACTTCCCTAAGAATCATCTACTCCATGAACCTATCCCATGTTAAGAACACCCGCATCTATCTTGTCTTTGCAGTCTTATCTTTCAAGGTTAGGTTTGTGGAATCTAGAGAGATTCAGTTGTGGTACCCACCTGTAGAATGTTCTCCAAGACAATTCATCTGGTGCCCACTCTTATGTCTTCTCACTGCCAGCCAAAGATACTTTTAGTCACCCAAATCTTTCTAAATTTTGCTTAAGCTGGTTCTAATTCTATTGCTGAAATGCTTTTAATGCTCTGTTGTTTTTAAACAGTTCACTCAACTGTTAGTTTTATTGATTAATTTTGATTAATTTATATTTTTGTAAGCCTTGTAAGCCTGAGGGGTGGCATATAAATCCTTCAAATAATTGAATATGCTACTCTATAAAGTCTCTAGCCCAAGCCCTGTTGTAGCCAATTATGGTAATTGAGTCTCAGTTCTAAGAGAGAGATGTGGCACTTTTCAATCCTAGATCTATTCCTAACCAGATGTGCATGTTTTAATTAAATGGTTACACTAGTCCATTAGGCTATAAAGCGGGGTGGGGGTGGGGAGAGCCACATTCAACTAAAGCTGCAATCTTATACCCATTTACCTGGGAATAGGATCCAGGGGTTATGTCTCAGTACACACATATAGGATTACACTGAAAACAGAGCACGCAGGGAGAGGAGCAAAACTCACACCCCTCACTTGCTAAAATCTTGCTGCTTTAAGCCATTTTCTCCAAGACAGACCAACAGAACTTTTACTCTTCCCTTTTTTGCTTCATACTTTCAACAAGAGATTTTGTAGCACATGAATAGCAATTTAAAAGGGGGATTCTGACACTCCATAACTTTAAAAATTCACAACAGATTTTCATCAAACCAACAGAGAGGCAAGACAGCAGCAATTTCCTGTAATATTTGGCATAATTTGAATTGGTAAAAAAGAAAGTGAAATGTTTTGGGTCAGCACAAATAGAATCAGAGTAAGAAAGTTCTAATTCTGGAGTCTCCAACATGGTGCCTATGGGCACCATTGCACCAGCAGACACCTAGATTAAATTAAATAAACTAAAGTTTTATTTAATTTTTAGAAAATAATTGGAAGACTCCCATGCTGCAAAGCCTCCAGTGCCATTTTTATTTTCAAGAATGCCTCTGGCCCCATGTTCCTAAACTTTAACAGTTTACTTGTTGTGAAATGAGTGTTGGGGCAGAAAACTGTGGGTTCAAAAGAGTGCTTTTGTGTTTTGGAGCCCAAATCCCACTTCAACATTATACATCTGCTTTGGGGCAAGTTGCTTTTCTTTTATTCTTGCCAGTTTGCCTTCTGGGAAATGAGTGTTTTGTGAATGGGATAACCACTTTGTGAAAGTGATCACAACACTCTCTTAACATTCCAAAAAGCTTAGAGACCTCTGCTCTAAGTTAAAGCAAATTATATATGACGAAATTCTTTACCCATTGTGTTGTGAGATCTGAGTCCAAATGGAATCTTGTAAGTCAATATTTTTTACCATTCGTTCCATTTCCTCCCTTTCCCTCAAACAAACAAGTGCTCCTAAAATACAACTCTGAAGTTTGGTCTGTATGTAATATTTTAGTAAGAGAAATTCATATTTCCAATATCAATTTTATCAACACACAATCCTACCTACGTTCTTCGATGGTGTGCAGTATGGTACAAGAGAACCTAGTTTTTATTTCTCTTTTCATACAGTAAGACTAGAAGCATCAATGAAATTATGCAAGGCAATTTTGATGACGTGTGACTTCATGTTGCATGCACTTCATTGATTAATCCGGTGCAGGCCACATCTGGAAGCAGAATAAAGTGATAGCAAGAGCTGGAATATCCCCTGCCCCAGCCTCCCAAGACAGCACAGTGAATTAAGGGTGCTGATGTGCAGGCACGTGCACATGCACACACATTTATATGTAGTTCCTAACCTATGCATGGCTACAGGATTTGTTTACTTGGATTTGTTTACCTCAATGAAAAAAAATTAAGAGCTTCCTTGGTCTAGTGGAATATTTGAACAAGGTAAACTAGGCAGTCAACTGATTGACGAAATCACTATTTTTGACTAGTAAAATGAACTCAAAGTGAAATATTACTGGAACAACGTTCGGGTCCCTAAGGGTATAATGCTATCATTTAGAGCAATTTAGATTGGTGACCCTACAGAACACAGTTCTATTTATACAAGAAAAACCACATTTTTTATACTCCTAGGCAAAACATTTTAATTTATACAAACTCCCGTGGCATGCTATCTCTTCTGAAAGCAAGTCTCTACAGATACATAAATGTTTACATCACTAGAAGGTTTTATTCCCATGAGACTCTACCCTGGAAGAACTCAACTTCCAGGGGCTTGGAGTTCTGGGGCAAGAACGACAGAAGAAGGTTTCATTCCCATGAGACTCTCAATTTAAGATATTTGGTATCTTCATGGAGAATGGGCTCCAAACTAGCTGTCTTTATTGATTAAAATGACAATAACTGAACCTTTGAGCATACTGGCATTCATTACTACAAAAAAAATAGTAACACAGCAAGAATAGGTCCAAAGCAACTAATAGGACATTCCACATTCTGTGTGGTAGCATCATTTTCAATTATTAGACTCACAAACAGGAAATGTTTGCTACATTTACAGGCTTCAAAGATGGCTTCCAACTCTGTAAATATTTTATTCCGTACAGAAATGCTGCATCACAAACAAAGCAAAAGTCAGACCAGTCGGTACATCTATATTGCAGCTTTTTTTGGTCAATTTCTATGTAAAAGATTAAGGCAACTCCAGTGCCCAAACTCAGATCTTGACCATAGCTACTTTATTTTAAGCAGGTTTTACTGTCCTTGTTTCTCCATTCCAGGGTAAAAACAGAAAAGAAAAACAGGTCAGCTTTGTACTTGCTTCAAGGAAAGGTCTATTGTTGTTGCTGTTGAGAATAATAATAATTAACAATAATAATAAGGTTTTAAAATTGTGGCTTTGGTTTTCTTTCTATTCTTGGAAGATAATGGTCCAGAAAGCAAATTAATAATCTATCTTGCCAATTCTATTCCCAAACCCAATACCTGGTCTCACCATCTCTCTTGCACTAAAAAATATTATTTATTTGAAGCACATCTGATTCACTTTCCAGTCAAAAAAAGCTCTCAGAGTAGCTTATAAAGATCAATAATAAGACAGATCCTGGGACTGTTCATTTAACCCGCTAACTCACACTCAGTGGTTGAGTGTGGGTTGTTTTGAACCATGGGTTGTTTGTTGAACCATGGGTAGTGTGTTGTCTGATGGCAGCAGGTTTTCCATAGGGTGGGTTATCATATTGTCTGAACGCCGCCAAGGTGGCTTGTTAATCATGCACTGAGCTTGTTAACCACCTGAACATCCCAACAACAAACCATGGGTTCACAAGGTGGCTTGTTCAAGAAAATAGCCCACAGTACATGGTTTACAAGCCACTTTGGCTGCATTCAAACAACACAACCCACAGTTCAACAATAAAGCCACAGTTCAAAACAACCCACACTCAATCAATGGAGTATGGATTAGCGTGTTGTGTGACCCCCCTCCCACCGGTCTTGAGGCTTACAATCTAAAAGACACGATACAAAAGGAGAAAGGGATGGGAAGGGAAGGGAGGAAAAAGCTAACTCAGGCACCAGTTCTTAAAATTACGTCAGTTCAAGGAGAAGAGGAACCAAATGTTGGTGGTCCCCCAGCAGAGCCAATGGAATGACCACTGAAGTCCAGCCAACAGGAAATGCTTTCAGATTCACTGCCCTCTTATTTTATTGTAAACATGAATTTCAGGGGAACATCTGAATATTCCTTCACCTCCATTTTTCCTTGGATTTCCAGGATGAGACAATTATTCAATTACTGAGCCAAAATTAAAGATAAAACATTCTGAAAGAGTAACAAATTTGCAAAAATCAGTTTAGAACCAAATCATTTTGTTGAATTCAGTAATGCATCTACCTTAGTTTTCTATGATAGAGATGCCACAAACAAGATAGCCATGTAGCTATAAATACACAAAAGTGTGAATATATAATTGTTTTAACTGAAAATGATCTGAACACAATTACATTTTCAACAAAGTATTGCCTACCTGAAGGACAGGCACTTTTTGTGGTGTGTTCTGTGGTGACTGGTGAAGCTGCGCCCAAGGCTGATGGTGAGGATGTGGCGGTGGTGAAGACTGATGATGAATGCCAGGATGAGGCTGCATGGGAGGACATGTTGGCATTTGCTGCTGAAAAGATGACTGACTGGGATGCTGCTGACCAGATATTAATCGTTCTTGTATTGCTTGTGGATCAGCCAGGGCAACACCTGGACAGCCGTTTGGTCTCATGTGACCACCCATTTCCCGCGATGCTGAAGACATACCCATGAATGGCCGATTCTGTTGTATATTCCGAGGGCCCATACTCCTCTGTCCAATTCCCATGGCGCCAGGTGGCTGGTGAGATGGCTGAGGATGGGGCATATTTGGGTAACTGCCAACTTCCATTGGTATTCCAGCACTACCAGGTCTAACCTGTGGAGGAGGGGTACCTGCTGGATTACTCAATGCTTTCATAGGTGACATGGGAGGTGGAGAAGCATAGGTTCCCTGAGGCTGTGAAGGGTGCATAGCTTGTGTGTTCATTTGGTTAAGTGAGCCACTAGGGTGAAGGGGCTGCTGGTGCATTAGTCCTTGACCACTATTAGATGGAAACCCTACGGCATTTGGGTACCTTGGTACAGACTGATTCATTGGAGTGTTATTTGTAAGGCCTAAATTCTGATTCATACCTGTATTGTTTACTAATCCCTGATTTAGGTTACTGTAAGGATAACGAGAATACTGCCCTGAGTTGTTTATAGTAGGTGAAGATACTGTCTGGCCCCTTGAACTAAAATTAAGTGTTTGTGGCCTAACAGCACCCTGCTGGGGAGGGTTAGGAGAGTATCTGGGACTGTGGGCTACTGATTCTCCATGGAGAGCAGTGGGGGGATGGTGGTGAAATTGCTGCACTGAGTGTCGTAAGGAAGGCCCCATGCTTGGATTCTGTTGGGGCACATGAGACATGTGGCCAGGTCCTGAGGTGGCAATGAAAGGATTTCCCTGATTAAGACCTTCCTGGCTTTGAGAAAACTGGTTTATCCTCTGCTGTTGTGGCTGACCATGCTGCTGCATTGAAAAGTCACCACGAGCCATGTAATTTCCCATCTGCTGCATGTGCTGAGGATGTCCCTGTCCAGGTGGTCCTGATGGTGTTGGTGGTGGTGGCTGAGCAGGTGGGGGTTGCTGCTGCTGGTATGGTGCTCTTATCTGGTCTGGCACTTGAACTGCCCTTGGCCCCCACATGGAACTGCCATCTACAAAGGGCTGCCCATGCCTTTCATTCTGCATCCCAGGATAAACTCCCATCTGACTACCAGTACCCCCACCATGAGGGACTGGAGGATTGTGATATTGTGAGTGAGGAGATGCTATACCATTCCCAGGGGCATTAGTCATCATTCTGCTAGGCTGATCCATCAGATGCATTTTCTGTTGTTCATACTGATTATAGTGATCAAAGTGGGTCAACTTTGCTTGATTTTGACTGGTTGGAGGATGATGAAGGGGTGACTGTAATGAGGCAAATCCTTGATCAATAGGTATTTGTTGCCCCATAGGGTTTACTGTGTTTTCAGGATATCCACATTCTCCCAAGCCCTCCAGTCCTTCACTGAAAATATTCCCATCTTCTCCAAACAGACTCATCATTCCTGGATCTGCCATCTTTGTTTCAGCACACAACCTCTCAGAGCTACAACTAGAAAACTAGTTCGTGCTTCACCTCACTGAGGTGTTTGTCTTCAAAGCCTTTAATCTTCAACTAATCGCCTTCATGTCATTCCATATTTCCTTAATTCTTTTGGACCACGGAGTGTCAGGCAAATTCTTGTTATCAGTCCTAAAAAAAGAAATAAAAAAAATTAGGTTGAAAGTAAAAATGCAACTTGCATTTGAACATACCAAATCTTTCTCCTATGCTAAATGAATGCTTTTGAAATCTTGAGCTTTTAATATTTCATTTTAAGAAAAACTCATAGGCAGCTTTATTATGATAAGAAAGTAGAAAGCCAGGAAACAGTAACCTTAAATTAATCCATTCACTATACTTCCTTGTGTTCATTCCTGGATAGAACAGAACAAAAGAAAACAACAGGCAGCTGAAGCAGCTGCCACAGCAGGCAGTCATATGTATGAATATAGCCAAGCAGCCCATCTGCTGAATTAAAACCCTGAAAATGCTCTAGTTACCAACAGCATGTCCTTAACCTTATTCTCCTGAACAGAGTAATCAGATAGATGAGACAGCAAACAGAACCAAGGGATTCAATAAGCAAAGTCACTGATATGCCTAATTCTTACAGTTAGTTTCTTCTAGTATTTACCAAATCATGTTGCTCAGTAAACTAAATATGCATTAAAATAATAAGTAAGGTACACTTGATATGCAATGAAGTTGAAAAGTAGATACTGATGTTTGTAATGCAATACTAAAAGCTTAATGCTTAACTTTTTCATAGTCTTCAAAGTGCATTATCACAAGCAACATATTTATAAACCTGTAAAGTTAAGTCAGTATTATTATCCCCCAAATTGCAGATGGGGAGTTAAGGGAGGTGAGTGAGGCTGAGAGAGGGTGGCTTGCCTAGTCAAGTTCATGACAGAGGCAAGTTTCAAACTGGGGTTTCTTTATTTGCAGCTCAGCCTCTCGGCTACCACACTACTACCCAATTCAGACAACATGCTAAGCTACGGTGGTTAAGCATTTTGAGTTAAACATTATGGCTTAAAGTGTTGTGTGAATCATGACTTAGCATGTCATGTGGAACCATTCCTAACCATGGTGGCTACATAACCATGGTTTAAACATGTTCACTAATCATTTGCTGCAAAAGGGAGAGCGGCCTAACCATGGTTTAGTGTGTCATCTGAACAGGCCCAATATCAGCTTTGATGAAAAAATTCACCTAGGGTATGCCAAGAAGAACTACCCCATGTTAGTTGATTAAAGAGAATTGTCAAGATCACAGAAAACTAGATGAAACATATACTATATATATATATATATATATATATATATATATATATACTTTTAAAAGAGGGGATAGGGAAGAAGACACCCAATAATTACAGGCAAGATGATTCAACAGAAGCTTTTTAACACAAACCATAATTTGTGAGCACTCTGGTAAAAGTAGGATAATTACTAGGAGCCAGGTAGATTTATTCAGAACAAATAAGCCAATTTCATTCTTGGTAGTGTATCAGGTTTGCAGCACATGTTGAACCTTGATTAAATCAAGATTTCTGGTCCAGTCTAACATGAGATTAAGTCAGCCTTTCCCAACCCGGTGCTTAACAGGCTGGAGATGATGGACACATCTGCAGGCCAGTTAAGTTGGGGAAGGCTAGACTAAGCCTACGTACAGGTTTTCATTCATGTGAGCTCTCCCACCTGCATTCTGAATGTTCCTCCATAGATAGATAGATAGATAGACAGACAGACACACACACACACACACACACACACACTCCAGACAGAAAAGAAGCTTGCCAGGGAGTGCTAGGTTAGAACCCTTGTCTCGAATATCTGATTTTCTAGGCTTCTATGAAACAGTCACTTATGTGAATTCCCACCTGCAATATGAAGTGGTACAGTTTAGATGCTGGCTTATTACCTCAAAGACATCTAGGTCTAAGAAAGTCATCAACATGGGTTAAAGAATCACTACAAATATGGGCACTCAACTGACTGAAAATTATTCATTTGAATACCCACTAAAAACGACCAACAAAATGAAAAACAGTGTCATTTCAGGTGCTCATCCAGGCACTCCTAGAGGGTGAAGATACACTACAACATTTCATTTCACAGAAATAATACTGAATACTTACAAGATTATAAGAACTATTGAGATAGTGTATGTTAAGCACTTTGAAACATTACAAAGTGCTAAATAAAAGTTAATTAAGCTACACAGAATTCACTACCATAGGTTGTGGAAAGCCAGCAGGGTAGATGGCTTCTAAAAGGCAAACTCATGGATTATAGACCTTGATCGACCTATTAGCCATGATTACTAAATGGAACCTCTAGAGGAAAGAAATTAATGGCAAAGGATGAGTATTGCCTTCAGGACCTGCTATTCAAGAAATAAAATCTGAGTTTCTTTTAGTTGTATATTGATGCACCATATTCCAAACCTCTGAAAAATCTCCTCTAGTGGATGCACATTGATACTGAACAGGATGAAAGATAAACCTGTGCTCTGTTGAACTCTACAGGATATCTCCCTTCAATAACCTCCTAGATAGAAGGAACAAAACCAAACCTGATCCACAATTCCTAATACAACCAGACAGCTCATCATTTGGAATTACAAAGAATCAACATGAAGCATTTTGATCAGATATAGAATTTTATGAGTCCCCACATCTGTTTAAATTTATACACCTTTGGTTTATAGATTTAAAAATATTGTCTCCAATGCCCAAGTGAATCAAAGTGTCTGCTTGCATCTGCACCTATCAAAGCTGTGACTTGCTTCCCTAATTCCATCTCTCTCCCAAAGCTGAATATTGCATATAGTCTAAATGTAAGCTTTAACTCTTAAGAACAAGAACATGCTTCAGTAAGAAAAACTGAAGCACTTGTTCAGTTCACTATTAATACTGTTACTGAGAAAAACTTGAGCTGCAACTGTGTCTGACCATGTATTTAAAAAGAACACATTTCTGAGTAAATGCAAACTATTTCTTTAAATTTAAAAGTAGCTTAGCTTCAGTAAAGTTTTTTATTAGTATACATTTATAATTTCATAATATAAATAGAAGAGTTGTTTTCATGTTTAAATGCTTTTTGAAAATAAGCAACTTTTAAATAAGCCTTAATTATTTCTCCTGAGTGGTGTTTCATACAAAGCATTTTTAACATGTATCTATCTAAATCTACCTGAAATTATTTCTAGGCCGCCTTTAAGTGTGGAACCTTTCTGTCTTATAAAACACAAGGAGGTTACACATCCCCTTCACTGTACACTATGGAAAAAGTCTGCTGGAAGATCTGACTGGACAACAGCTACACAACAAGCATTTGTATAGCATATACAAGAAAAAAAATTCAGAGAGCTCTCTCTTAATGTTAGTAAAAAGCATAATGGGTGAAGAAACAACACCCTAACTACAGGCTGTTGTAGCAACCATTTTCATCCCAGGGTCATGCAGCTCTATCTATGCCGCAGAAGTAGATACATGCAGTTGAAACATCTAAGGACTGACAGAGAATTGCAAACACATCTTGTGTCTGCCATTAGGAACACAAGCTGAGACCTGGGGAAGAAGACCCACCTTGTGAGGGATTAACATCTGACTGTCATGGCACCATTTCCAGGCCAGAGTCATTTCAACCAAGACTCTCCCTAAGATTCAGAAGCAAAGTGGCAGTCGGAACATCTGAGAACTAGAAGCAACTTACATACACTTTTGAACCTCCCCATTAACTAATGTATTTTATTGTATTCTGAATATCTTCCAAGCCTCCTCAAGAATGTTAGTAGGTGGTCTTTCAATTAACAAAATACAGAAAATATTTAGGTGTCTAACTGAAGTATATTCACTACTTCTCACAGTAGAAAATGTAAAAGTGTCAAATTGCATAAATTATCTATACCAAATTCAAATACCACTAAGACAGCATAAAGTTAAGATAAGGAAATGTACACTTTGCACTTCATAGTTTTTGAGTGTTCTCATGCCTACAAATACGAAGGTTCATTTAACCATGATAATGCAATACAGTTTTCAATACAATGAGTGGTTTGGAAAAATATGGCTATGCTACAGCAAAGTTAAGGAAAACAACTACAATGGCACCAGTAGTAACAACTTAGTTGCTATCTGAGCAGATATATGTATAAAATGTTTGGCGTTTGGCCTCTTGGTGATTTGTTTTAAAAGCCTTTTAATGAAATAAACATTTTATACATATATCTGCTCAGATAGCAACTAAGTTGTTACTACTGGTGCCATTGTAATTGTTTTCCTTAACTTTGCTGTATCATATCTGTTTTTTGTTAAAGATCAGTGTGGTTTTTCGTTTGAGACTTTGAAAAATATGCCTACAAAATCTTTATTGCCTCATTATGTATGTTAAAGTTGCCAGAAATAAACATAAAATTGCTTTATATCACTATTTCCCAATGAACAGCAGCCACAAGTATGAAAGGAACTGCTTAAATTTAAGGGCAGCTGCACACTTTGGGCCTGTTCATGCGTCATGTTAAGAAGTGGTGGCTTATAATCTATGCACAGTAGCTTTTTTTGCAAATTCCCTACTGTGCCCCGGCAGATACTCAGACAAATAAGCTCCACACCGCAGTTTATTTCCCCCCATCCCAACTCTCCTCTCATCCCCTGTAGTCCTCCCATCTAGCCGGACAAGTATCCCAGCTCTAACTCCTTGACATTTACAGAAATGGAACAAAATTTAATAGACAGGTTCCCCTTTTGGGGAGCTACCACATGCACTACTGGATAAATGCAGGACTTTGCATTTTCACGAAAAACTGAAGATTTACCCACACATGAAACAAACCGTTTGTTTCCCTTCCTTTCCCGCTCCTACCTCTTCCTCTGCTGAGCTGAGAAGGGGTGGCCTGTCTGGAACAGAGGGTTCTTACACTGCACCCAAAGAAGGGGGGCTCAACCTCCTTAAAAGTTTGAAGGAACTGTACAGGTGGGGGATTTATTTGGAGTCAGAGACACAGCTGAATGTGGCAAGAAAACAAGTTTGCTCAGAGATCACTTGAGAGGAGCAGAGCGGCGGCAGTGTTTTTGGCCGCTCTTGCCAAGCGGCCCTTGAAGGCAATCTCTATAACCCTTGTTGGCGCAACAGACAACACACTAACCCACCATAGATAAAATAACCCTTACTGCAGACCATGGGTTCCCAGGGTGGCTTATCTGGGGGAAGTAACCCCACAGTGGATGGGAAAAGAGATCACAGAGGACACGCTAACCCATCATGAGTTAAACAAACCAGAATGGCTTATTTAACCCATCATGGGTTAACGCGTTGTCTGAACAGAGTCGGTGTATGACACTTGGGGAGGTTGCAGAGCACACCACTGACGGAACATCAGGGTGGGGATAGGCTGTGAATGCAACCAGCTGCTAGGCAGATCATGGAAACAGATCTGCCAGCTGGAGGAGAGCGGCGGCAGCGTTTTGCCAGGAGACTCTGTATGCAACCAAAATAATCTAGTGGCCACCACACGACACGGTAACACGTGATGGGTTAAATAACCCACTCTGCAGACTGTGGGTTATCAGAGTGGGTTATTTTGTTTGGCCAAATAAGCCATCATGGGTTTAAAAAGTTCCTGACAGATGACACGATAACCAATGTTACGCTAGCAGGAAAAGTAGCAGTTGTACAACCAGTAGCAGAACAACTAGTACAAGAAAAGTTGAAATGAGTTCTGGAACAGCTACTGGAACCCGAATCAAAATATCAAATTTGCCACTTGCACAAGGATAAAAACGGGTTTCCGTAAGTGATAAAAGCTTTGCACTAGCGGAATGACACCCCTAACTACAACCCTTAAATTATTTAGAAGTACAGTATGTTCAATGCAGAGTATTAACTGCAAAGCATCTTAAGCAGCAGTCTCCCAAAATTATCCTCCCCAAAGTCCACTACAATACAATTGACATTTTAGTCTGCTATGGAAGGAGGTAGGTGGAAGCTGACTTCCCCCATTCCTCTCCCTGTGAATCTTCTCTCAAGAGCTGAGGAAGATCATGTAAAATTGAGCAGAGGCACCTCATAATTCTTGTAGGTATATATATTTTACCTGCAGGTTGTTGTTGAACTGCAATAACTTATGTGCAACTATATATATATATATATATATATATATATAGATGTGGGCTGAGATGTCACCAATATGCGGATGACACCCAGCTCTACCTCTCCTTTTCAACAAACCCAGGTGAGGCAGTGGCTGTTCTGAATCAGTGCCTGAGCACGGTAATGGACTGGATGAGGGCTAACAAACTGAGACTCAATCCAGACAAGATGGAGGTACTGTTAGCGGGTGGTTCGTCTGTCCGGCGAGGTGATGTTCACCCTGTTCTGGAGGGGGTTGCACTCCCCCTAAAGGATCGGGTCCGTAGTTTGGGGGTGCTCTTGGATCCAGAACTGTCGCTTGAGGCACAGGTGAACTCGGTGGCAAAGAGCACCTTTTACCAGCTTAGGCTGATATACCAACTGCACCCTTATCTGGACAGAGATAGCCTAGCTACAGTTATCCATGCTCTCATAACCTCTCGTTTGGATTACTGCAATGTGTTATACGTGGGGCTGCCTTTGAAAACGGTCCGGAAACTTCAGCTGGTACAAAACAGGGCAGCCAGATTGTTAACGGGGACTGGCCAACGAGACCATATTACGCCAGTCCTTTTCCAACTTCACTGGCTGCCGATCCAGGTCCGGGCCCAATTCAAAGTGCTGGTACGAACATTTAAAGCCCTAAACGGCTTGGGGCCAGGATATCTAAAGGAACGCCTCCTCCCATATGTACCTGCCCGGACCCTAAGATCATCTACAGGGGTCCTTCTCCGTGAGCCCCTGCCAAAGGAAGTGAGGCAGGTGGCCACTAGGAGGAGGGCTTTCTCTGCTGTGGCACCCCGGCTGTGGAATGAGCTCCCCAGAGAGGTTCGCCTGGCACCTACTTTGTACTCTTTTCGTCGCCAGGTGAAGACCTTTTTATTCTCCCAGTATTTTAACAGTTAAATTAACTCAATTTTAATCCTTGCTGTTTTAAATTTGTATTTTAATCTGTATTAATTCCTGCTGCTTGGTTTTATTCTGGTTGTGTTTTTATATTGTATGTTATTCTGTGTTTTTAGATTGTGCCTTGTTTTATATATTTTAAAATGATTTCATGGTTTTAATTTTTGTGAACCGCCCAGAAAGCTTCGGCTATGGGGCGGTATAAAAATGCAATAAATGATAATAATAATAATAATAATAATAAATAATAAATATCTATATATATTACTGAAAAAAGAAAGTTCTCAACTTGCAAATGGTATCATCCTTAATACCTGCCACCAGATATTTTATTCGTACAGTTTTCTTGGGGTACATTTGACTCCCAAACTAGACTACACAGTCAATTTTTTCTATCAATGCAGGATTAAATCTTATGATCATTTCCATTGAAACGCTTGTAAATAATGATAGCTCAATACTACAGTTCCCTTACATATTTTAAATTTTAAGGGGAAAAATGAAGTCACTGAAAACTATTAACATACTATATTAACATACTAATTTTGGCATTCCCAAAGAACTGTGTATATACAATAGCATAATTTTATTCATTGTAGAAATGTTTAACCCACTCTTCAAGTTGAAATCAAACCATCACCAAGGATAATCAAATGAAAAAATATATTACAACTTTGAAACTACCCAATTTAAATTGTATTATGTTACTAATTTTATATGGGAGAAAGTATTTTTAGAAATGCAGGTTGCTTACCTGTAACTGTAGTTCTTCGAGTGGTCATCTGTGCAGTCACACACTATGGGCTCGCGCCGACGCCGAGCCTCACTTCGGAAACTTCTAAAGCTTAGAACTATTGGCGGGAACCCCTCCCCCCACCACTCTATCGTGCATGCTTGGGTTCCCGCCTACCTCAGTTCTATGAGACCGCCTTAACTTGTCCCACGAACAAGGTAGAGAAAGTAATGGATACCCATATATATAATACGGAAGGAGTAGCATGGCGACACCCACTCATAGACCATGACTCAGCGAGATCTAGAGGGGACGGTGGGAGGGTTGTGTGACTCGAAGAACTACAGTTACAGGTAAGCAACCTGCATTTCTTCTTCGTGGTCTCTGTGCATCACACACTATGGGCGAGTAACTAGCAATGACTTACCGGAGGAGGGCAGACTCGCTGTAGAAATCTCACTGTAGAACAGAGGACAAGACTGCTCGTCCAAAACTGGCGTTGCTCCTCGCTCTGACATCCAGTCTGTAATGTGAGACGAACGTAGAGACTGATGACCAGGTGGCTGCTCTGCAGAGTTCTGGAACGGAGATTCCCCGATCTAGTGCCGTGGATGTAGCCAGTGCCCTTGTGGAGTGTGACTTAAGGGCAGCTGGGGGTTCCTTCCCAGCCAGATCATAGCCCAGGGAGATGGTGTGCACCACCCACTTAGCGAAGCGTTGCGCTGAGACAGGCCGACCCTTTGTCTTGCCACTATAGCGAACAAAGAGGCGGTTGGATTTTCTGAAAGCCGATGTCCTGTCTTTGTAAAAAGCCAAAGCACGTCTCACATCAAGTGCATGAAGCTTGGAGCCAATTGTATCACCTGCGGCCTGAAAAAACGTAGGAAGAACAATGGCCTGATTCATGTGGAAACTGGAAACGACCTTAGGTCTGAAATCGGGTCCCAGTCTGAGGACAACTTTGTCCTTGTAGAACTGCGTGTATGGGGGGTCCAGCATTAGTGCGCAGAGCTCCGATGCCCTTCTGGCAGATGTAATAGCCACTAGAAAGGCTACTTTAAAGGTCAGTAGGCGGATGTCTATGGTAGCCATGGGCTCAAAGGGTTTATCCGCAAGAGCTGCTAGAACCACCGACAAACTCCATTGTGGTATGATTGATCGGAATGGGGGGGGCGAACATGCTACAGCCCCCTGAGAAAACGCTTGGACAACGGGTGGGAGAAGGCAGAATAGTCCTGGATGAGGTCATGACTAGCCGAGATTGCTGCCAGATAGACTCTTATCGACGTATTCTTCAACCCCGTCTCGTGTAGAGAGTTGAGGAAGACCAAAATGTCTGCGATCCCACAGGAGTGCGGCGACACTCCCCTTAAATTGGCGAAGTCCACAAATTTTCTCCACTTTCTGTCATACGATAATCTAGTGGAGGGTTTAGTGGCTTCCCGTAGGATAGTACGGACTGGCGATGGTAGGTTCAGATGCTACCATCGCGCCGGATTCGCCACGCCGTCAGCCTCAGTTTGCGCAGGTCCGGATGATGTACGAGGCCTTGGTTCATGGAGATGAGATCCGATACCATTGGTAAGTGAAGATACTCCCCTTTGGATAGCCAGAGAAGGGGGGCGAACCAAGGCTGGCGTGGCCACCACGGTGCCACCAGCACGGCCTCTACTTGCCCCGATTGTAGGATCACTACTGCCCTGGAGACGAGTGGGAAGGGGGGGAAGGCATAGACAAGCCCCGGTCCCCATGAAGCGTTGAGAGCGTCTCCCAGTGATCCCGCGCATGCCCCTGCTCTTGAGTAGAAGGCTTTGCAGACTGCATTGTCCACAGACGCGAAGACATCTATGCTCGGAACACCCCATCTGCCGAAGATCAGTGAAATTGCCAGTGGACAAAGTGCCCACTCGTGTGCGTTGGAAAACTGCCGGCTGAGCGTGTCTGCCTGTGAGTTGTCCGTTCCAGCTATATGGATCGCTGAGAGGTGGATCTTCGCCCAGTCGAAGATTTTCAGTGTCAATAGTAGTAATGCGTTGGAACGCGTGCCCCCTTCCTTGTTTATGTACCAGACAACTGACATGTTGTCTGATATAAACCTCACGTGATGCCCCGTGATGTAATTCTTGAAAGCGAGAAGTGACTTCTTCACCGCCAATAGCTCCAGGAAATTTATGTGATGCGTCCTTTCCGCGGACGTCCATTCCCCCTGCACCGTGAGGTGATCGCAGTGCGCTCCCCATCCCAGGAGAGATGCATCCGAGGTTACTGATCTGGAAGGGTCGATGGTCACGAATGGGAGGCCTAGGTTCTTTCGTGCTGTCCACCATTGGAGCGATCGATGCAGGGAGTGGGGGATGACGATTCTGACAGAGTTTGGTTGTCGCAGTGGATCGTAAACTGTCAACAGAAAACGCTGCAAGGGCCTCATGTGAAGGCGAGCCCACCTGACCACATAGACCGAGGAGGCCATAAGGCCCAAAAGTTTTTGCAGTGTAATCACCTTGTGCGAAGAGGCACCCAGGATTTTTTGTGCCAGTTGGCATAGTCGCGTGCTTCTCGCCTTGGGCAGGATGGCTCTCCCGATTGTTGAGTCGAGGACGACTCCGATGAACTGTATCGTCTGAGTGGGTCAAAACACAGATTTTTCTGTGTTTATCACAAGGCTGAGGCTCTGCAGAAGCGACGTTGTGGTTGTAACATCCCTTGACGCTTGTGACTGCGATGGAGAGACGATCAGCCAATCGTCCAGGTATGGATAAAGTTCCACCCCCTGTGATCGCAGGAATGCACAGACTGCGGCCATGCATTTCGTGAACACTCTGGGGGCGGTCTTCAACCCAAATGGTAGGACAGTGAACTGGAACGCCTCGTGTCCGATTATAAAGCGGAGGAATCGTTGGTGCGCTTGGTGGATAGGGATGTGAAAGTATGCATCCTTCAGATCTACGAGGGTGAACCACATATTGCGGCGAAGAAGAGGGAGAACGGCTCCCAGCGTGATCATCCTGAACTTCTTGGTTAACAGGAAGTCGTTGAGCAACTTCAGGTCCATGATGGGTCGTAGGCCGCCGTCCTTCTTCGGGACTGTGAAGTATCGGGAGTAGAATCCCATGCTCATGTCTGAGAAGCTGACCGGAACAATCGCCCCCTTTCGAAGGAGGGAGGTCACCTCCTGCTGAAGGGTGGTAGAGATAGGTGTGAACCTTCTCATCCCGGTCGGTGGTAAGCTGGCGAACTCTATACGATAACCCTGTTGGATGATGTCTAGGACCCATCTGTCCGTCGTAATTTGGGTCCACGCCTCGTAGAACGGAAGTAGTCTTTTGCCGAAGAGGGGAAGCGGTTGCAGACTCGCCCAGGACGAGTCAAAGATGTTGCTTCGTGGTTGGTTCCTGCCTACTGCGGTGCTGACGAAATCTACCTTGAGGGTAGGTCTTCTGCTGGCGGAAAGACGACTGCACTGGCTGGTAGCGCGGTTGCTGCTGTTGCCTAAACTGAGTTTGGCGTGGTTGGTACGGGTGTTGCCTGGGCTACCTGCGTAGTCGGTAGGACTGTGGTGGGGGTGGATAGAAGCCCATCTTTTTGGCTGTCATCCTTGCTTTCTGGATGGTGTCCATCATTGTATCTGTTGCGGTGTTAAAGAGTCCCTCCCCATCAAATGGCAGGTCTTCTATCCTGGATTTTGACTCCTGTGGAAGATTTGATGAGCGAAGCCACGTGTGCCTCCTGAGGGCAATGGAGGCCACCATCGATTTTGAGAGACAGTCTGCAAGGTGACGTGCCATGGTAAGTTCCTGTTTGGCCAGAGCTGTAGCTTCCTGCTGGAAGACCTGTGCTGCCACCTTAATGTCATCTGGCAAATGTGCATGTAATGATGCCACTTTGTCCCACAAAAAAAGGTGATAGAGAGCCATCAGGGCTTGGTAGTTCGATATCTTTACCGCCAACGCCGCTGAAGAGTAGACCCTTCTCCCAAAAGCGTCTAATTTGCGACCTTCTCTGTCAACCGGGGCGGCGTGGGATTTAGACGGGCGTCCCTGGGCCGACTCCACTATGACGGAGTTTGGTTTCGGGTGCTGGAAAAGGAATCCGGCGTCCTTGTCCTGGATCTTATAGAGAGAGTCCACCCGTTTAGAGACTGGGCCCATAGTGGCAGGGGTCTTCCATGACTCCTGGAGTGTGCGCAGGAGAGTAGGGAGGAGTGGCATGGCTAAGGTGGATGCATTGTCACCGTACATGATGTCGTAAGCCACGTCCGTGGCTGGATCCTCCGGCTGCTGGATTTCGATGCCCAGTGATTGGGCTAAGCGCTGCATCTGTTCCATGAAGGAAACCACCTCTACCGATGGTGAAGCACGCCTGTCGGTGCCCACCTCCTCCTCTGGGGAAGGCATAGACGGCGGTGCACCAGCCGAGACCTCCGAAGAATCTGAAGCATAGTTATCATCAGATGGGGAGTGAGGTGCCTTGGAGACCAGTGCAGAGAGTGGAGCCAGAGGAGATTCAGGCCTGGTGGCGATGCAAGTCGGTGCCGACACCGTGGCTGAAGGGGGACGTTGAGGTGGGAGTGGGGGAATAAATGAGTCTGTGGTTCCGTCAATCCTCTTACCCATGTACGGGTCAAACAGAGGGCGTCTATGCTGGCCGCTGGCGTGAGAAGTCCAGGAGTGGGCAGAGCGCGTGGAGAAGTGGTCCCAATCCTCCCCAGGAATAGGCGAGTGAGGCTGGTCACCCTGGTCCATCATGGAAGTTGTCGGTGCCGGCGACAAAGAAGGACGAGAGGTTGCCCATGGTGAGAGGGGGTCGAACTGTCGTCCTTCCCTGTCCGACGTCGGAGGCGACAAGGAAAGGTGCAGCTTCAATGCCGAGCGGGAACGATGCCGTGGAGAAGGCTCACCGGGCAGCGGGGCCGGCTGCTGAGCAGTCTTCGGTACCGAGAAAGGCTGGCTTTGGCGCGTCAGTGTCGAGGGGGTCGCCGTCGATGGCCACGATACTGGTATCGATACCGATGCCGCTGGTGAAGGCGGTGGTCGAGCCGTCGGTACCGGGGAGCTCGTCGGTACCGATGCCGGCTTCGGCAAGTGCCTCGGCTTCGAGGGCGGCATCGCTGCCAAACTTTCGAGCCGATGTTTCGGCTTCGAAGTCGTCTTGGCTTTATCCCTCTTCTTTGCATGCATGCCTCCATTCCCATCCTTTGGGTCCTTTTTGCGCCTCTTCGCCTTGCCCACGTCGGTGGGAAGGGAGGGTTTAGTCTTCGGTGGGCGAGAGTTCGGCTCCGTCGTCAGGGCCGCTGAACTTACTGGGCTCGGTATCGAGACGGGGACATCGACCGTCTCCAGGGCTTTCTTCCAAAGTAAAGCCCTTAGCTTATTCGCCCTGTTTTTTCGAGTCTGTCTCGAAAAATGGAGGCAGTGGGCGCACGTGTCCACAATATGCACCTCGCCCAGACAAAGCAGGCACTTGGAGTGTCCGTCCGAAAGGGTTAACTTTGCCCTGCAGCCGGTGCAGCTTTTGAATAGCGCGGTTTGCGCCATCTTGGCAGCCGGTCGAAGGAAAAAAGGGCCGGGTAACGTGGGGGGGGGTGCTCTTGGAGGCTACCGCTTCAGAGAACCCCAGCAATCCGGAGGCCGAGCCCAGCCGGCTACAACAATAATATATATTCTATCTATTATCTACAAGATCAATCCAACCAATATAACCGAAAAATAAATATATATAATTTTTTTTGTTTTGTTTTATATAGGAAAGGTAGAGAGGAGAGAGAGAGAAAGAGAGAGAGAGAGAGAGAGAGAGAGAAAGAAATATAACTAAGCTAATTCAGTAGTTAAACTACGAACGGATCAGAAGAAGTTCTCCGTGAGGCAACCAGCAAGGCGGTCGAAGAAGAACTGAGGTAGGCGGGAACCCAAGCATGCGCAATAGAGCGGTGGGGGGAGGGGTTCCCGCCAATAGTTTCTAAGCTTTAGAAGTTTCCGAAGTGACGCTCGGCGTCGGCGCGAGCCCATAGTGTGTGATGCACAGAGACCATGAAGAAGAAATTGATTTGTTTTCCACAGAAAAAAATAGTAGTGGAAACATTTCTGCCCCACATCACAGATCCCTATTCCACAAACAGGATACTGCTTACAAGTTTTTAACATTTGAGTTGACGTACCCAATGTTTAAATTATGTCCCTTTGTCAGAAAGCATTCCACTAGCATTGTAAGTAAGCCTGCAAGAGATGCTCCACTCCACTCCACTCACCTGAGTTCTGCTTCCCACGCCAGCCCTCCCTGCTTTTTTCACATGTCCTCCATACATTTTCCACAGATATGGTATAGGTTGGGCTACTGCAGTGCTGCATTGAAAGACTTTGTCTTCCGGCTTCATAATGCACAGAAAGAGTTTGATAGTGGTGGTAGCCCTGCTGGGTGTGGCCTATACTTTCAAGTTGAAGGCACAGAGAGTTCAAGACACAGTTGCTGTCCTACTGAGGGAAGCTATCTCTCTGTGCCTTCTAGCTTCAATCTTCTAGCCACTGTTGTCCTACTCTGTCCATGCAGAAGACAAAAAGTGGCTGTAAGGCAGAGAACTGTGTAATGTTCTTCAGCAGCTTTGCCCCACTCTATCTCAGCTAGCAGCTGCCCAATACCCCACTGCACACACTGAAATGAAGACACAGATGAAAAACGGATGATTGCAGAGTGAAGACAGGCTCCTCAGGGGACTCCTTTCCTAGAGGGATTGTGGCCAGTTCACACTACTGTCCCTTCTTAAAAACAGTGCTTCTTTTTAATGTGCAAGTGTCATAGATGACTAGGAGCATTTTTTTCCTTCTTCAGCGGATATGCCACTTACAACTCTTCTTAATAAAGTCTCACCAGAGTCATTCATGCTCTAACATCCAGGTTAGACTACTGTAATATACTCTTAATAGGCATGCCCTTGAAAAGCATTCAGAAACTTCAACTTGTGCACAACAAGATTGTTGACTGGGGTTAGACCTTCAGAAGACAGTGCTACTATCATGTTCTATTTGAACTAGTTACCTATTTGTTTCCAGGCTCAATTCAAGGTGCTAGTTTTGACCTTTAAAGTCTTAAATGTGTTGAAACCTTAAGGCGCGCCTTCATTCATATGTTCCTTCCCTCGTGCTCTGTTCAAGATCTGGCACCTTACCCAAGGTACCACTGCTGAATAAGATATTGCGGGCAGCTACGGAGATCTGCCAGACACAAACACTTCTGACATTTGGTCAGAACAAGACTGTTCCAAAAGATCTTTTAGCTAGATTTTGTTGTTGTCGTTTTTACTGCTGTTAATCCATGGTTGTTGTTTTGTGGCTGATATTTTTATTTTATTTTATACTGAAATTGTTTTTATGTATTGTTTTATTATGTGAGCCAGTTTGATTTCCCTTCATGAAGAAAAAGGAGATAAATGACTTCATTAAGGTTATTCTATGCCTTCTAGCTCAACATAGAGCCTCCCAGACAAGGTGATGTTACCGTTCAAAGACTAGCAGCCATCACCTTGTCCCATACTGCACAGCAACCTCCCTCTTTCTGACAATTGGAAAAACACTCTGACAGCTACTACCCATTGCGCTATCCTTCCCTATGTCTCTGCCACAGGGGCAAAGAACTGACACATTTCCAAGAGTTTGAGAACATAGAGAGCCTGCTAATCTCAGTAAACCCCAACATGCAAACTCCAGAAAGTAGCCTTGCTTAATATGCAAAGCTACATTCTGGAGATGGAACTCAGAGCTACCTCATTCCTCTTTCCAGGATACAAGATAACGTCTGCAGAATTGGAGAATGGGGACTTGTTTGTTCCTGGCAGATGTGGGTGAGGTTCCTGGGTGAATGGCTGGCTGGTGCATATCCCTTCAATGGCAACTTCTAGCCTCAGAAGCGCTGCAGCAACTGGTGGGTTCCTCCCACCCACCCAATGCCTCCGGAGAAGAAGGTAAAGGGCACAGTCTGTAGTGAGGGGTGTGCTGATGAAACACCTAACTGCCCAAAACTACATCAAAGGCTGCCCTTAGTTTCCCCAAGGCCTTCTGCATTTGGTGATAGCCCCTCTGCAGGCAGTAAGCCTAGCAGAGAAATCTCCCGTTGTCTCCTTTTGTCTCTGTCTGGAAATGTTGGAGGGGTGGGGGAGGGGAAAGAAACAACAAAGAAGAGGCAGAAATAAAATAAAAACAAAGTAATCTTGGGGAAAATGGCAATTTATTCAGCAGGCTCTTATAAAAGCCCTGCTACCTGGCTGCTAGGCATGGCAGGTCTGGGGGCGTGAAGAACCCTCCCAAGGAAAGAGATTATTCAGCAGCTGGGCTGGCCTGAACACCATGAAAAGGATAGCCCAAAGGTTTAAGGACTGCCTTCCACAGAGAACAGAAAGGACAACTAAATATTATTTTCTGAACCCAAGACAAAGCAATGCTCAGACATCTTTTTTTTAAAAAGAAGTTTCCATTTGTTCAATAAAACAAAACCTTTTAAAAATAATACTCCATTAGGAATACCAATATTCTCAAATAGTTTGTTGAACCTTATACTTCACTGCATAGGAAGACTTTAAAAAAAAAGTGGGGTGAACTTACCACACTTTCCTATAAAGCCAGACACTGCTCAGAATAGGACAGACTTTAAATTGAATATAATATTAAAATTCTTTGCTTTGGTAACACTAGCTGCCAGGCAGTCAAAGCAGACATTAAAAGCTGTTTCAAACCCTTTAACAGGAGTGCTAAACATTCAGAAGACATCTGTTAAAATGTAGACTACTTGAGAATTTAAAGTATTTCACATGAACAAAATGAGAAGTAAATAAACCTTACTTTATATCTATTTCAAGCTACTGACCCAATGAATATGCAACAGCTATGTCAAAATGACCAGAACAAAATGGAGTGTGATGAGAAGAAAAGCTATATTGCTGCCAACCAACGTCAAAATCTCCTAGCAATTACAGTGTCACATAAAGTTGACACCAAACCAGCAGACTATTCAAGAGGCAAGGCCAATAGCCACATACTGAGGCACACTGAAAAAAAACACCAAACACAACTTACTACTCTCATTACAGGACATGGTTTTTGTACATTTATTGCATTTCTCACTCATTAACTAAATCATCTGGCCAATTTCCTACCTCTCTTGCATTTAAAAAGTATCTGAAAGCCAGCTCTTTTCACACTGCAGAAGTCTGAGATGGCTCCCTGTCCTCAACATGTTACGGAGGGGCCTCTGCTCAAACAAGCTCCTCTTGTGCACACTATGAACATTCTTTTTTTTCAAGCTTGGCAGGACTGCAGCTGAAAATAATTTATCTGTTCTCTCTGCAAGAGCACTACATATGTGATTGGGAGGGGAACATATCCATCATGAATAAACTTGAGCACAAAGACAAGCTGAGTGTCACAGGATACAAAAGGGCAGAGGTCACAACAGTAAGCTGGAGGCTTTGCACTGGGCTGTGGCTGCTAATGCATGGCTGCTTCATTCATTTTCTGGCATACAAAACAGAAACATTAAGCATAACTCACATTTAACACAATCCACTACAGAACAAATACTAAACTCAACAATCCCTAAACATAAAAATATTAAGAGTACAGCTATGTTATCCAGCAATATTTTAACAATATGTATTATATACTATTGATACTTTTGCATATAAAAGACTACTGAAGACTATTTCGTTATGAAGTACAATTACAGAACTTTCCTACTATGATCAAGAGAGCTTACTCCCAGTAAAATGTGTTTGGATTGGGTATCCTATTATCTGAAGTTTCTCATATTTTATTTGCTTGCAGTTTGTCTTTTCTTGTACATCTGCTTCCCTAAATTCTAGAAAATAATCATAGGCTTTTTAGAAACCACATTGTAATATAGCAGTAAAGTGTAAGAGCATTGCTCAAAATTGGTAATTTTGGTTCTGCTTTTAAAGGTGCTTTTGTTCGTGGTTGTTGATGTTTACATTTTCAAATGATGAAACTGCTACAAGCCTGCAACTTGAACTTCGAAAGCCAGCCAGAAAAATTATCATATTTGACTGGAGAAGATGGCACGTTATAGAAAGGGGGGTCACAACATTTCCAGCCCTGAAAGCCTACTAGCAATCATAAAGCTTAATTTAATAATATTATAAGCCAGGCAGTTTATGACACATATTATTTAGCACAGAGGAGAAACCAGGTGAACATTCTTCTGTGGCAAGGATGGCTTACAAAGTCCATCAATATGCATTTTAATACTAATACCATTTATAGGAATTGCATTAATGAAATCTGAATTACATAAGCACAAGAACTATAACCCCTCTAAATGCACAACTGGATCGACAAGCTACAAGACTCTCTTTAGATTATTATCTAAATTAGGAAAGATTTATATAATGTGAAGTGTGCAAAAAATACAACTAGTCATGCAGAGTTCCAGTGCCTTGATGTCTTAACTTGTACACTATTTAACACACACACACACACACACACACACATCATGGTTTTCCTCTGAGCTATATCTTGGTGGCACATGATATGTGAAAAGGCTGATGCACAATTTCAATTAGATTCTAAGCCAAATGCAATCTTGCATGGGCAAGTGCCTTTTGTGTATTTGCTATAAATCAATCCTGATTTCATGGTAACCTGATATTTTTCTGAATGGACAGGGGTCAAAAACTGGAATTGTTTAAGAGGAGAAAAGCTATTTTTCGATGTAGTTAAAATGTGTAAGAATTCAATTAATTGGATAAGTGGCTGAACTTCTTATTCAGTCATTATGAAGTATCATAAAATTGCTTTAATAATGTCACAAAATGCTATTCACATTAGACAAACCTAAGCAGCAGCATTTCCTGGATTATGGGACTGGCAGGAATTAGAGGCAGGGTGTACTATCCTACCATAGGTGAACACACTACACTAAGGCTCAATTCGGACAACATGTTAACCAACTGAGAGGACTTAACCTACTGACGGTGTGTTAAAAAGGCGGCCTCAATTCGGACGACACGCTGCAGCAGGGGATGCAACGTACTCAGTTCTGACTGACAGCCCGGCCACCATTTTCCCCGCTTACCGAACTCCGGCAGTCCTCCAGCAGGCATCCCAGCACGCAATGCGGCCGAAATCCATGGGCACCGCCATCTTAGATGATGCAGGACACGCCTCCCAAACCACATTGGTTGCCTCAGTCAGGGGGCGGAATTCAGCAGCCTCGGGCAAAGAGTCTGCCAGGAGAAACGGCAGCACCAATACAACACCCGCACCCCGCGCCCAGCAGAGCAATCCTAACGTTGGCACCCACGCCCCAGGGAGCCCCCCACCACTCACCCTACACGGGGGACCTGGCAGTCGCCAGGAAGACCCACGGCCCCCAGCCCCCATCCCCCCCCCACCTCCCTCCTAGAGCATCTCCCACACACACAGGAATGAAGGCAAGAGTGGGGTGGTTTGCAAAACTTTATTCAGCAGGGAAGGCAGACATGGGCAAGACGGCACATGGGCACCAGTATGCCAGGGCTGAGCCCACAGAAAGGACAGGCGCCCCCGGGAAGGGAGGAGGCGGCGGCTGGAAGGCACAGCGGTGAAGGGAGCCCCCAGGGAGCCAGGCACGGAACGTGCCAAGGGGACGAGGTGGAGAGGGGTAGCTCACCAGGGAGAGATGCCAGTCCACAGATGGGACCCCGCAGCCGACGCTCACACGGAGTCAGGGTAGGGTAGCGCAGCCAGATCCAGGCACTGAGGCTCTTACGCACCCGGGACGCCTCCGCACGGGCGCGACGCTCCCCAACGGGATTCTCCAGCCCCGGCAAAGGCTTGATGTCACGCCTATCCACAGCGATGGCGTCGGCGTCCTCGCCCTCCCGAGGGAGGTCAGGGTGCTCAGCCAGTAACACGTCCCCATGGGACTCCCAGATGTTGTGCAGGATGCAGCAGCACACCATCACGTCCGGAATGATGTCGGCCTGCAAGTCCAACAAGCTGAACAGGGAGCGCCTGCGCTCCTTCAGACGCCCAAAGGCACGCTCCACAGGCAGGCGGGCACGGCAATAGTAGTAGTTGTATTTACGCTGCACGTTGGTGCGCGGGTAGCGGTACGAGGCCATCAGCCACGGCTGCAGGATGAACGCCTGGTCGGCTAGGAGGAGCGTGCCCGCACACAGAAGCGGGGCCAGACTTCAGGAAGCACCCTGATGTCAGCTTAGCAGCCAGGGGGAAGTTCCAGAAGACAGCTGTGTCGTGGCTCCGCCCAGACACGCCCGCATACAAGTCTAGGAAGCGGCCCTTGGCATCCACAACCGCCTGCAGAACCATGCTGTAGAAATGCTTACGGTTGTAGTACTCCTCGCCACGGGAGGACGGGACCAGGATGCGCACGTGGGTCGAGTCCATCGCCCCCACTGCCTGTGGGAAGCCCAGGGCACGGAAGCCACGCATGTTCTCCTTCTCGTCCCCCACCCAGATGACGTCGGCCAGGTACAGATCGTTCAGCATGCTCACCGTCTCACGGAAGATTTCACACGCAGTAGACACGCCCACCCCGAAGATGGTCGACAGGGGCAAGTAGCCTACGTTGAATGCCAGCTTGTACAGTGTCAGGCCGAGGCGACGGAACACTGGAATACATCTGCGCATATATGTACATTCCCGCTGTAGGACAGGTGTCATCTCAGCCACCAACACCTCAAACGTTGCGCGAGACATGCGGAAGCTCCCATGGAAGCGCTCGTCGTCCCAGTCCTCCAAGTCCTGCATCTCATTCCACACGGCGTCCATCCGGGGTAGCACCCAGCAGCGCACGCTCTCGTGCTCAGCAAGAAGCTCGGCCAAAGTCGAGAGGGGCAGGGCGCGATGCAGGGCTCCTTCGGCCACGCCTTCGGCCAACTTCTCCGCCAGCAACGTGGAGGCCGCACGGGGACGAACCAGTGGCAGGATAGTGGCCCGGAGACAAGGCACAGCCTCCGTCGCCCCGAGGGGCCAGCGGAAGGTCTCCGCCCCGTACACTGGCTTCACAGGCATGGCTCCACCTAGCCGGCGTAGGCGGACACGGAATAGGTCCTCCTCGTCGGCATCGGCGTGGTTTTGCGTGGCTGCCTGGATCGCTCCTTGCAAGCAGGCCGTCGTGAGCTCCCTCTGGGACATCATTGCAAATGCCAGGCGGGCCGAAGAGGGGGCGGGCAGGACGGGAGGAGCGGTGGGCGAGGCGGAGCAGGAGGGCGGAGGGAGGTGGGGCTAGAGATGGAGCATGGGACCGTCAACTTCGTTAGTGTGGGAATGGGAGGGCGGGAGGATTTGTTTAGGCTAAAGCGCACCTGCAAGGCTGAGGGGAGTGACAGGAAGCGGCTGGAGTGGGGCGCGAGATGGGGAATCGGCAGAGCGGGCCGTTACTACGCTGCGACTAGGGGGGATGGGCGTGCGCCTCCAAGCTGCCAAACAACCCTACGGCTGGCCGTGGTTCGGACAGCGTCAACGATGGACACTTCGTTCCAGACGTCGAATGCGACGTATTATTTCTCCCAGGGCCACGTACAGAGCGTGGAGACGGCGTGCCTTTTGGGCCCTCTGCCTTCTACGGATGGCACGGCAGAGGGAGCGCAGTTTCCCTGGGAGGCGAGAACAGAAGGGGGGAGAGGAGAGGGAGAGCCATCAGTGACACGGAGGCCACACTAACACCAATGCATTCCACCCAACAGCCCAGTTACCAACCTCTGCGCCGAAGGGCCCTTCGGCATCGGACATTGCGCCCTGCTTGGTGGCCGTTGGACCTGTAGGGTGATGCCATCGTGACCGGTTGTGGCTGCACTGAGGGGAGATAGGGCCAGGAACGAGAGGCATCCAGGGTGTGCAACAATGTTGCACAGGGACGCTGATGGACATAGCCTTGAGCGTCTAGACCGGGCTGAGGGAGGCGGCAGCCAGAGGGACGCAGATCTAAAGGGGTCCTATCGCGTATAGGGGTGCGGGAGAGTATACAACTGCACGTCCCTATGGTTCTATGTGGGATGGGTCTAGGGGCTCGTAGGACGACCTCGCCTTAGGCCATGTCGTCCTGAGTGGACCTTTCCACCCCCTTCTCCTCCTCCTCCTCCTCTGCCTCCCCCCCTGCCTTCCCTGAGGCACCTGCTGCTGACGATGACGACCATGGGGCCCGATACGGTGTGGCCATTGGTGGGGGCAGGTACTACTGCTGCTGCTGTGGCGGCGTCATGTATCCGTACTGCCCGATGTAGGGCGCAGCCTGCGGTGGCCCATGGTAGGCTCCACGGAAGGATTGGGCGAGCTCCTTGAGCACCTCAGTTTGGCGGTCGATGGCTGCTGTGCACTCCCGCATGCCTCGGTCGATGATGGCATCGGTGGCAGCCATGGCCTCGGTCATGCCAGTGACATGGCACTCCAGACCTATACGCACATCCCTCCCCGCCTCCCGTGTGGCTTGGGCGCACTCCTCCACGGCTTGTGCGGCTGTGCGCGTGGCCCACATGGTGCGGCTTGGTGCGCCTGGCCTCCTCCTCAGCTGCCATTCGTGTGAACAGGTCATGGATGCGCTCCCCAGTTGTCTCCGTGACAGAGACCAACTCCCTCGCCACCTGCAGCCGGTCTGCCCTGCGCCTGTTGCGCATACGGACACACCTCTGCGCATTGGTCAGGGGACGGGCTTCTTAGGCCGCGACCTCACCGTGCTCGCCTACGTGAGGTGGCGCCAGCTCCTCCTCTAGGGGGGCCCCTCCCTCCATTGGCTCGTCCTCCGGCTGTGGGGACCCCTCGATTTCCTGCTCCAGCACAGCCTCGAGCTCCACTTCCGACGGCGCGTCCGCCTCCATCGCCTCCATCTCCACGTACGTTTCGTCAGAGGCCTGCGTATCAATATGCAGCAGCTCTTCCTGGGACGGCGACAGTTCTGGCTCGAGCACATCGCCCACCTGTTGTTCCACGAGCAGCTCCATTTCGTCCTGTTCCTCCTGGGACACAGGTCCCGTCTCCGTCACGACATCCAGGATCCCGTGCGGTATTCCCTGCACCATAGTTGCATGTTTCGAGGACCCTAGCCGCGTGCGTGGCGCTGGCACTGGCCGTGCCACTTGCCCAACGGTGGCAGCCACGCTCCCCTTCGCGAGAGTGTCCCGCGTACAGACGGCCCTGGCTCTTCCTCCCTCTGCTGGGTCTCTGGCACCAGGGGGGTAGGTGCGGGGTCCTCTACCTGCATTGTCCGCACAGATGAGCCGTAGGAAGGCCGTGGGGCTGCTGCTGCTGCTGGAGGAGGCTGGCATGGGGGAGATGCTCCTCGAGGTGGTGGCTGTCCTGGGCGGCCCGGATGACGGCCTCGCAAGCACCGATGGACTTTGGGATGCTGCGGGCCAGCTCATTGGCCTCGCCTTGGCCAGCCATGCTTCAGCTGCTGCCCTCGCAACTTTCTTGGCAGGGGGTGTGGATAATGGTTTCGGGGTTCTCCTAGCGGGGGGTGCGGATGATGCTTTCGGGGCTGCCTTGGCAGGAGGAGCGGGTGATGGTTTCGGGGCGGCCTTGGCAGGAGGAGCGGGTGATGCTCTCGGGGCGGCCTTGGCAGGGGGTGTGGATGATGGTTTCGGGGCTCTGTTAGCGGGGGGTGCGGATGATGCTTTCGGGGCTGCCTTGGCAGGAGGAGCGGGGGATGGTTTCGGGGCGGCCTTGGCAGGAGGAGTGGATGATGCTTTCGGGGCGGCCTTGGCAGGGGGTGTGGATGATGGTTTCGGGGCTCTCTTAGTGGGGGGTGCGGATGATGCTTTCGGGGCTGCCTTGGCAGGAGGAGCGGGGGATGGTTTTGGGGCGGCCTTGGCAGGAGGAGCGGATGATGCTTTCGGGGCTCTCTTAGCGGGGGTGATGGCTGTGGATCGATCGACCTTGCCGGAGGCTCCTGTTTCGGTGCGGTGGGGCCCTCTTCCCATTGCGCCCCTTGGTCCAGCCGTGCTCGTTGACGCATGCGCGGGGGCTCATTGGTGGCGACCCCGCTGCCCGTCGTGTGTCCCGGGACTACGTCGTGACGCTCCAACAGCAGGCGTGACAGTTCATCGTAGAAGGGCATGGTGCATGGCTGGGCACCAGTTCTTTTATTGTGAGTGACGACCTCCTTGAACTTCCTCTTGAGTCCATGGAGCTTGTCCTTGCATTGCTTTCCATTGTGGTCGTATCCCCGTTCCTGCATTTTCTCGGCTAGCCATGGGTAGAGCTTATCGTGCCTGGCAGTGGCCATGATCCTCCTGGCTTCCAGGCTCCCCCAGAGCTCTATGAAGTGGCCGATCTCTTCCTCGGACCAGCGCAGCGCTCTGTGTCTTTCCTGGGGGTCCTGGCTGCTCCCCTCTTCAGGAGATTGTGAGCCGGTGTCCTTGGCCGGATCGTCCCTTGGCCCCTCTCCCTCTGGCTCCATGTTGCCAATGGGTGTGTGGTTCAGTGGTGATGGTGGTCTGTGCCTTGGGCTGCCTTTCCCAGTCCTATGTGGATGTGTGTCGGTGGGTGCTGGTGGGCTCTAGTGCCTGCTGTGAATGTGCCCTGTACGTAGGCGTTGTTGTCTGTGGTGGCCGGGGGCCACTTCGTGACCTTGGGATTGTTGTGCATGTCTTCGTTAGTTTTCCACAACATCCGCAGGTGGCTGGCTGTCACCCACGGGCACCAATTGCCTAGGCATTTCTAGCATCTTGGGGATAGGCTTCGCCTACGCTCGCTGACCAGCCGTGTTGGGCGAATGGGGGGGTGGGGGCAGCTAGCTGGACGCAGCTTCCCCTGCCCTCGTCCTTCTGGGTGATGCGAGGGTGGGGGTGGCGTTGCGGTGGGGGTCTACTCTGGATGGGGTGTCGTTCCCCCGGTTGGGGTGAGGGGGGCTACCCCTTGTTCCTGGGCGCCTGGGGTTGTTGCTTGCTCCGTCTCTCCCTCCCCCCCCTTTGCCATGGCTCCGTTCTGGTGTGCTTCCCTGTCCGTTTGGGTGGCTGACTGGGCACCCTGCGTGAGTGCTTGCAGGAGCTGGCTCCTTTTTGAGCTCCGTGCCGGCTGCCTGGTGGGGGAGGCGGCCGTCCTGGTTGCTATGGCGGCGAAACCAGCGCTCCGTTTCATCCGCGCCTGAGTTCCCGTCTGCTTTCTGCTGCTCTTGCCGCTCTCCTCTATGGTCTTTTGTGTTAACGTACTCACCTCAGTTGTTTAACTCACACACCTCAAGTGGCTGAATTCAGACAACACGTTAGTCAATTGACTAACTTTTAAACAACTCGCGAGTTGTTTAACTCAGTTGTTTAAAACTGCAACTTAAACAACCGTGGGTTGGTTAACTGTGGTGTGGCTGAATTCGGACGACACGTTAGGTTAACCCACTGATGGTTGTTTAACTTAACAACAGTTGGTTAACGTGTCGTCCGAATTGAGCCTAAGTCTCTCCTCACTTAACAGGAGACTATAAAAGCTCTTCACTAGTATTCATTTAATAGTTTAGTCAATAGCTTTATGGTAATTAACCAAGAATCACCCTTACTTACCAAACCATTTTAGCATAATAATTTTTCCAGCTATTCACTCTACACCAGTGACCGTATTTGCACAGAAAGTATGCGAAAAGTTGTGGCTTATCATGGACAAGATGATACACACAATGTGTTTGCTCTTTACTTTGCTCTTCTGCTCTTGTTGTTTTTTAGTGTGATGTCTGAACTTGAGATCCTGGCTTATTGCTCCTGTCACACGCCAAGACTGCAAACCAGGTTTTGTCCTTGATTTACAAATCCTAGCTTGAAAAGAGAACAAAAAGCCAGGGTCTCCAATTTGAATGACAAACTAATGAAAGCATTTGTTGCACTAGCATGGAGCATATGGATGGTGTGTACTAGTGCACAGCTTGTTCATGAAAAGCCAGGATTCTTCAATTGTTCCATAACAAATGGCTAGCATTTGTTGTCTGCTGCAACACATAACTGAACACATCACATCAATGTGTTGCCAGAAGATTTTAAACCAGAAAAAATGTTGGCTAGGTATCAATAATTAATAGTTCTATATTGCAATGAATTTTGCTAGTCTCCAATGTGTACATCTGCACAGAAACATGAAGGACAACTTATGTAGCTGTAAATGTAGTTCTTCAAGTGGTCATCTATGCGGACACACAAGTCTCCCATTTCCCTACTGCAAAGTCTATATAAGTTTGCTGTGGCAATCTTTGAACTGAGCATAAAGCATGAAGTCCTTCTCTTTGGGAATGCACGTTGGACTGGGAGGCGGCAGACCCTGCCACCACGGATGTTTAGATCCTAGCTCCAAAATGTTCTCAATGTGCAGTATGCAGGCTTTCCTGTACATGTGCAATTGTATTGCATCTCTCAAAGATTCACTCAAGCTGTATTATTGTCCATTTAAGTTCAAGATATTTTCTGATTTATTTAACATTATAGTCTCAGCTGAAGCATTAACTGTTCTGCCACAAGAAAACTAATAGATTAATATTATCCCACCACCAGCTGGCCTAGCACAGTAACATATGACTAGAATTGAATATTTCATTTTATTTAGATCTTACTGGAAACTGGTATGTATCCCCAAATGTGCCAGAATCCTTACAAATATACCTTCATTACATGAAGTTTATTAACTATGTTTCTGCATTTCTGAGGGAAATGCTGCCTGTGAGATTAGAAATTCCTCTTATGGTTTAGCCATGTTCTCTAAATATTTCCTGTAGAAATAAGTATTGAAAACATGCCCGTAGCATACCATTGTACCAACCATATCTCCAGAATGGTAAAAGTAATCATAATTTTTCATGTTTCTCCAGTCAAGGAGGCTATTACAAAAATCACCTACCACTCCACACAACTATGGAGGTTGAGGAAACAGACATCTGTAACCACAGATGGTTATAATTGATACAACCATTAATAATCTAGAGAATACTTTTACTTTCCAGGTTTTCTCCTCAAAACATAGAAAGAACAAAAAGCAGTTTCACATTTCCCTAATTCCTACATATATTACTACCAGTAGGGGATTGATCTATATTCAGTTATTTAAAATACTTTGCAGGGCACTAACCAAAACAACTATTCATGGACAAATATTGAAAACACTCTCAGAAGACTCCTATTTAGCAGATTGTTATAACTCCAGCTGGCTTTGCACATAATTAATGTTAACCCATGGACTGTTGTGATGTATTAACACAGCCATGCTAATAAACCACAAACAACCCAGAAAGGGAACCCAATATATGCTGTTGGGTTGTGAACTCTGGGTTATTTAAACCATGAATTGTCATTACGTGTGAACCCAAAAGTGTGGGTTATTTCACCAGGCTACAGAGGTGGTGGGCAATAGTGCTCCAAAATAACATGCTGCTCTACATGTCTGTACTACAGAGCCAGAAAGGTATTTGGGATTTAGGGAGTGGGAAAAAGAGGAGGGAAACTAAAAAAACAGGTATTTGGAAAAACCCAAACCATGGTTTGTTTGAATGTCTGCCAGATAAACCCTAGGTAGGGCCACAAACCATGGGTTAACTATGGGATAGTGCTATGTGCAATCCAGGTCTCTATATCCTCATGGTTCTCCCAAAAGGGATCAAGTCAATATGAGCCATCAAGTTATACAGTCTATTTTCATGATCAAGTGTAGAACTGGACTAAGCTCCTCGTAGTGACTAGCGACCCTACAGTCTTTTGGGCTTTCTATATAGCAAGGATGGGGAACCTATGAGCCTTCAAATGTTGGACTACAACTCTCAACATCCCTACCTATTGACTATGCTGATTGGGACTGATGGGAATTCCAGTCCAGCATCATCTGGAGGTTGACAGATACCCCCTCCACTATATAGCAAGTCCTCTTACCTCTGCAGGGGATGCTGGGGTCAGATTAATATGGTGTTCATCGATTCAGAATCAGTAGGTACAACAGGTACTATATCTGTTTATTTTAAGGTTCAGCAGTGTACTACTTGAACAAATTGAACCTGCTGCTATTATTAAAGTGAAGTCTGGCTTTTTAACAGCTACATCTAGATTCTGCCTATAGTACCTGAAACACCTTACATATTCTTATCTACAGTAATGATTAGTTGAGATACTGCAGTCTGATGTGCACAAATTCATTTAAGAAGGAACCAGCTGAACTGTGTTGGAGCCCAAACAGCTGCTAGTAAAAAGCAGCTGTGTTATGAACTATAACTGTGCTATCTACAGCTTATAAGGCTTGGAAACATTGACAAAGCTGAATGACTGGATCACCATCAAACATCACTATACAAAAACAACTGCAGTTACCACTCCAGTCAATTAAACAAGAACCCAACCATGCAAGATCTCTTTACACCAGCAAATTTACTACAGGGAGACACCCTGTCGGCAATGCCATGGAAACTTTGGAATTAGGGCATCGGGAATCCTTATTTTTCTCCAAGATGCTCTGATAACCCAATTGTTATCAAACTACTTAAGACAATTCATTGGACACTGATTTATAAAGCATACTATAGCTCCACTATTGGTCAAGAATTATTTGGTTTCAATAATTAAATTTCATAGCTCCTGTACATTTGAATTCAAGTACATGCTATAATATAATCTCACCTTCACTGCATTCTCGCTAAATAAAGAGGTAACAAAAGGAGAAAAAGGAAACCAAAATTGAACAAATAAGACCTTAATGCAAACATGCCACTTCGTAGCTTTAAGACATTCTGCCTCCATCAGCAGGAGGCAAGGGACAATACCTTCACTACTCTGGCCTCCAAGAAAAATACTGCTTACTACCATTATCTCACCACTTTAAATACTACCACCTGTTAGCCACAGCCAATTTGATGCATCCCACATTACACACCAGCACTGAAGTTAAGGAAGACATTTAAACATCTGATACAGGTTTTATTATTAAGCAACTGTTACCAGAAACATTTGCTCCCATAACTTGCGGAGTATCACTTGCTAATGTAGTTATCTTTTACTAATAGTCACTACTTTTACTAATAGCCACTTGTCTACATTCAGGGGTATAGTAGGCCTTTAGAAAGCATAAATTTTAGAGGAATGGCTGGTAGTCTTTTATTCAGGGAGGGAAGCATGGTTAGTTACAGATTTGACTCATCTGAAAAACAGATCAGGTAAATTTCAAAATATACTGACATTTCAATCACCAGGAAATTTCAGCTATGAGAATGTAACAATTTCAGATTCATTACTAAGGTATGCATGTAAAAACTTGCAAAATGTTGACTGGCTTTAATCTCTTATACAATCTGCCATCATCTTTCACTTGTCTGTCATATCATGTCCTGCTTGCGGGTTTTTCAGATGCATTTGATTGTCTACTGTACCACATTGGTTCCAAAAAAGAATATTACCTCTGAACCTTACGGTTCCCACTGTGCTAAAATGGTTAATAACCTCCAAGAGACTTATCCTCCCTGAATTTGTCTAATCTTAAAGCCATCACTACATTGTGTAGCAGTGAGAGTTGAGTGCAAATCTTTGGCAGTCCTAAACAAACTGCTAGTCAGCTTCATAGGGAAACTCCAAGCTATTGGGGGGGGGGGGGGGGGGAAATCTCATCTTCTGTTCCATTTATAATTCTTTAAATCTTTAATCACGTCCTTCTTTAGTCATCTGCTTTCTAAAACTAAAAACTGTTTAGCCTTTCACCATAGGAAAGGTTCTTCAACACCCAGAGGTATACCAGTGCAGGAAAAACTTATTTATATAGCATTAATAAGAGATACT
Organism: Anniella stebbinsi; assembly: GCA_029215795.1. Classification (NCBI taxonomy): domain Eukaryota; kingdom Metazoa; phylum Chordata; class Lepidosauria; order Squamata; family Anniellidae; genus Anniella; species Anniella stebbinsi. The sequence continues at coordinate 72,751,118 of JARDYH010000006.1, read as the reverse complement.
AGATTGAATCCCCCTGCCTGTGCCCGAATGAAGTTTAACACAATTATGCTCTTACACTCAATATTCATCATGGAAAGCAACATGTATTTTGTGTCACTAAGATGCTCTGCCGTCCCAATATCACAGGAAAATATAGTATAATAGCTAGAGTTTCTGATCTTATTACCTGGGCAAAACATTGGTGCCCATTCATACAATAGCTGTCCCAGCAGCATATCATTGCTAGAAACCACTAAATAAACCAGCAGATCCCTACACAGAATGTATAGCAATGTGTAAAAATAAAACATTCAGACTAAATAACCACAAACTAGAAAATGACAATGGGAAAGCTCAAACCAAGATGTGAAAGTAGTAACCGCACAAGGACAGTTATCAGGAAATAAATTGCGATCAAATTTGAGAAATTACTCCTCACTCTTGCCATCAAGTGCTTAAATCTATTTTTTAAAAAGCAAACTACCACAATCTCCAACTTATAAACACACTAAAAAAAATCCACAGGAAAGGAGAGCTCAGTACAAAGAAGCTTGTTTGAATCCATGCATTGAACTTTTTAGCAGACTTGTTGACTGGCGGAGTAAATGTTAAAAACCTATCTATTGGTGAGGAGGCCTAAGTAAGTTAACATTTGGATTCAAAGAAGTTATACAAAACCCAAAGGAAAGGTAAGACTCCCTGTTCTAAAATCCTTTATGAAGAAACTTGAAAACTCTAAACTATCAGAAATGGCACATGATTACCATCAAAGAGTGGGAAGGTGAAATCTTAAGATATGCTTACTAGTAGAGCAGGAATTCTAATTTGCATTATCAATTTGAACTGAGTCGTAAATTCAAGTTAATAGAGAGTGATATTTTGTATTGAAATGTAAATTAGGAATTCATCTTTTCCTTTTACTGTGGCTACACACACACACACACACACACACACAACTATGCCAATGAAGTAAAAGCAAATTTCAGATCTAATTCTGCAGCTGGAGTAGACAGGCTAAATTAGAATGGGGAAATTCTTAGCCAGTTAAGAAATTTCAAAGGTTAATTTTCCATACATCTGAAGTTCAACACATACATACTGAACCAGAAGAAGGAAATTCTGAATGCTTCTAAGAATCCACACCTATACCTCCCTCATGTCTACCCTCAAGAATTATACTGCAATGCTTATACACCTGATAACAGAGTATTTGAACTCTTTAAACTTAATCCCATGAATCTCAACAGCACCCTTGGCCCCTCTACTTGAATCTGTTCTGATTTAACCTGATTACCCTTCAAACAGAGCTCCAAGCAAGCCCCTTAATCTTCTACTCCTTGCTCATATGCAAATGAGTCACTTCCAATATAAGCAGGGAGACAATTTCTGCTTCCATAGATGGAATAAAGCTCAAAACACCCCATTACCTCCTATCCTCCAATCTCTCTGTCTCAAGCGAGATCATTTCTCCATTTGCATTCCATTCACAAATTGTGCCCTATTTAGTCCATCTACGTCTGGGATGGGTCATAGTTAAGTAGTACAACACATACTATATGTGCAGTGGTTTCCAGGTTCTAACCTTTCTCAGTTCTATCTTAGGGAAATAACTGGATTAATATTTTCCACCAATTATGTCATTAATCAGCAGTCTGGAAGCATTACATATAATTTATCAAAAGTAAGATATACATAAGGCAATAAATTCAGAAATATAATTATGACCTTCAAAGATCAACTATATAAACGTGCATAAGATTGATCTGTAAATATAATAAATAAGTACTACGTTACAAATGATGCATTTTATTTAAAGGGGTAAAATAAATTTAAGTTTGAGAAGTACCTATTTTAATTTCCCCAAAAGTTCAATCTGTTAAAAAAAGGTGGGGGGAATTATTTTCCCCCATGGCTTCAAAACTTCCAGAATTTTGCATCTCTAGGAACAGACTGCTAACTCTGATGTAGTACAGAATTCAAACCTCTCTGCTTTGATTCATTATAACCAAAATACTGGAGGTGTTTGTGCTATACTTGCTGAATTACCTGGACACTGACGTAGCTTATTCTTATCTAACTGTATTTTATGCTGCCCAATAGCCAAAGCTCTCTGTACTGCTAATTCTATCAAACAAGATTTGAGTATTAACCTCACTTTCAGCTTTTTCCATACTGTTATACTTTGTAACAGTGATTGTTTGAAGACAAAAAAAATTCTAGTTATGAGTAATGGATGAGTAGGGGCTGTAACCATATGGGGGATGGGGAAGAGTAAGAATCCAACAGGAATAAGAAGAGATCAGAAGGTCATTTTAGAACAGGTGTGCACCAGCTGAGGTGCAGTGGCCATATGCATCCCCCCACACAAGGCCTTAACTGCATACACACACCCGGGAGCCCTAACTCTACACCACATTCGCCCCTGCTGATTTCCAACCCATTGTACCCTGCAGCCACTTCCGCCATTACCAATTGCTAGCATTCAGCAATCCTCATACAAATAATTATTTTCTCATTGGCAGCAGCTGAGGGAAAAGAGCAATTTGTATCAGGATCACTGTGGGAGGGGCGGAGAGAAGATTTTTCACTGCCTTGGCAGAAATCCTCTTTCCTTGCATCTGGATCACTGGGATGTGTGCATGTGTGTCCCTTCAGCCAGCACCACCTGTGGACCACAGGGAGAAAAGGTTGTGCACCCATTTCAGAATAGGGGAAATCCCAAGGACTTGTGCGCATATATATGTGGTCAAGAATGCAGGATACCCAAAAGCACAGATAAATAAGTAATATATTTTGTACCAGGGTATTTGTGCCACTAAATTCAGCCCACAATGGCCACATGCAGATGTGCAAATTACCAAGATGGTAATGGGGCAACAGTTTCCAGTTGCTCCCAATTTGTGGCATACCATTCAGCCTTTTTGCCCTTTTTAATTAATCTACATGGAATAAAATGAACCAGTCATACTCCTGTGCTAAGCTTGTTTTATGACATTACAGAGGATTAGTTTAATAATGGCCTGAGTTTGTATTGGGGTGAGGAGAGAATTGGAGCTGCTATTATCGCTGGACTGGTAAGATTTTAAAGAGTAGCACTATCTAGGCCATATTGCAACATGCAACAGAATATTAGGCTATAAGCAGCCTTCTCTTAAGTTTCCATTTAGTTCACATGTTCTCAGTTGTTGTTGTTATTGTTTTTAAAAAGTCAGGCAATGGTTTTTGTAAACAAGGAAACGTGTACATTAATGTTTCTACATAGAAATGAAGCTAGGGTACTTATCGGGTTACTGAGTTTGCTGAAAAGTTTGGTGAACGTTTAAAAACATGTCCACCTGAGCAACATGCACTTAACAATGAGGGGAACACTGCAAAGTGTACATAGTAGTGGTGACTTGCCCATGAACAGCTACTGGTGAGTGCAGATCGCAATCAGGGAAAAACAGGAAAAGTTTCTGCTTACATCTCTTGAGAGATTCATCTGACCACAACTGGAATATTGGTTTAAGTTCAAAGTTTCAGTTACTGTTCTGCCTTCCCCAAAGCACCTTCAATTTACATTGGGGGAGGGGGGGGACTAACATCACTTAGGTGTCTAGTGGCAAATTGGGTGACCATCCTGGCAACCAATTCATTGCCTTTAATCCCATCACACCCAGGAACCCAACAAAAATATCATATTATACAAGTTGAAGGATCTCATATGGGAAATGATTAGAGCAAGCACTGACCTTTTTACTCTGTAAATAAATAATGTGATGTAACTATTAATACAAGCACATTTTTCCAAGGCCAGGCAAAAAGTGCTGCAGTAAACACAGACTACATTGACAATTTTCTTACCATGGGTTGAACTAATGCTGCTCCTAGTTGCAGTATAATTTTGGTGAAATGACTCATGTCATAATACAGTTTCTGCAACACAGCCTATGGAGGCTAGGCAAATAAATAGCACGTACTAGGACACCTCCTAGCCCACAGTGAAGGAGTTGTCATTAATGAGGCCAAGTTATACAGTGATCACTATTATGCCAAAAATTGCGACTAAAATAAAAAAAATGAAGAATCCTGAAGGTATTCCCATAAGCATGTGAACATGCTTTAAAAAAAGGATTGCCAAGCAGAGATTGTGTTTTGCTCATTTAGAATATTTCTATGCCACCTTTCAGTAAAAAGCTTCCAAAGTAGCCAGTAAGAAAAACATGTTAAGTTTAAACTTAGATTTAGAGTATTAATGTACCAGTTCCCCCAAAAAAGTTCTCAAGGAGGTTTACATAGGACTAAGTGGCTTACAAACATGTCTAAATAAAGTTTCTCAGTGGAGGTGAGTTTCCATATGTAGATGTCCCACCCTAGAACAATGGTACAAACTAGGGATGTGTATCGTATTGTTCCGATGTCCGATAATGATCCGATAAAGGCATTATTGGACATCCAATTAACGATAACGATACAATAGAAAAACCTCCGATAAATATCGGATTAGAAAGTTCTCAGTCCAATTATATTGGGGGGGGGGGGTCAAATTATCGGACCGCTATATAAAAAAACCTTTAACGTCTGTATTTTCAAACTTGGTCACAGTGCTTATGGGGTATGCCTAAGTACGTGTATGAAATTTCAGAACAATCCTTCCAACCATGTATTTTATATGAATTTCTGAAAGATCGTGCAACTTCTGACAGCTCAAAATGACAGCTCGCCACGTGCATTCAGAGATCTGTCAAAAATGGTGCACAACGTTTAAAAAAACCATATAAAATACAGGGGTGGAGGGATACATGTGCTACACATCTGACATTTGGCACACATGTCTAGCACATGTTGCTACACATGTGCCAAATTTCAGATCAATCCCTCCAAACCTGTATTTTATATGAATTTTGTAACGATCATGGTAGTTTGAAAGAAATTGGGAGGCCCGGTCAACCAGCTGTCAACTACAACGATCTTTCAAAAATTCATATAAAATCGAGGGTTTGAGCAATTGCTCTGAATTTTTTTCACAAACATCGTGCACCTTTTTTGACAGAACTCTGAATGCACGTGGCGAGCTGTCATTCTGAGCTGTCAAAGTTGCACGATCTTTCAAAATTTCATATAAAATACACGGTTGGAGGGATTGTTCTGAAATTTCATACACATACTTAGGCATACCCCATAAGCACTGTGACCAAGTTTCAAGTCTCTAACTTTGAAAATACAGAAGTTATAGGCCTTTCTGTCTGATACAATTTGATATGATTAACCTCCGATATAATCGGATCCAAAAACATTTTAAAGTGATTTCCGATAACGATATGATACGATAATTTCGGGCGTGCACACCCCAGTACAAACTCCCTCACCCTACACCTGGCGTCTACACAGGATTAATAACAGTTACAATTCTGATAGGAATGAGCTTGATGGAGCTGCCCCCTCTCTCACACTGACCTCAGCGTGGTTCTAACTGTCTTGCCCTCACAAGTGGGATAAAGAACAGCCCCTCTCTAGAAACACCTGTCCCATCCAGACTAAATTCAATAGCAAATCAGATAATTATATCCTGGTCAAAACAGCCCTGCCACACACACAGTTCTTCCACAGACTGCTGACTTGACAGAAGTTCAAGAAATACACCAAAAATGATTAAAAATAATAAAAATGATTGAAAATGAAGAAGTAAAAGCAAAGTAACAAAAAGAACAAAATCAGTCATCATCCAATAAAAGTTTGAGGGGTGAGAAATGTTTGCCAGGAGTTTGTCTTTGGGGCCACAACCCAAAGCATCCGCTCTCTGCTCTGTTCATTCATCTGTCTCACCTCTGAAGGTGGCATCATACAGAGCATGGCCTCTGAAGCAGATCTTAAAGGGCTAGCAGGTTCATATGGGAGCAAATGGCCCTCAACGATAGTCTAGTCTTAAATCATATGGTGCTTTATGGGTAAAAACAGCACCTTGAACTGTACCCAGAAATGAATTCTGAGTACAATTTAGCAGCATACTACAGAGAAAGTTGTACCTGACATATGCAAGGTGATGGTTCACAGGCAGAGACACAATGCTAAGAAGAGATGTGATGTTCCTTCAGTGTACTATCGGAGATCTTGGTGATGGATAACATTCAGTTTCATCAAGGAAGATGAATTGTTGAATTGTAGATTACGTTTGCTAAAGTGTGTGTGGAAAGAATGTGAGTTTCATTCCCATCCCAATCCTATAAACATGTCTCTGCCACCTGCTGAGATGTCTACCCCAAATTCATTAGACCAGAAGTTAAACTATGCCTTCATTGGAAGTGCACACCAACAATTTTAGTTTGAGGAACCATTTAGCACATCCCACCAATATGTAAGTTCCCCGCCTCGATCTGGATGGAGAGGAGGATTAGAAATAAAATAATTAATAAATAAAGTTAGCCTTCTCAAACCTGGTACCCTCCACATGCTTTGGACTTCAACTCTCATCAGCCAAGACAGCATTGGTCAATGGTTAGAAATGCTGGGAGTTGTCATCCAAAACATCTTGAGGGCACCAGGCTGGAGAAGGCTTAAGTAAAGAGATTACTGTAGTTTTCAGTTTAAAAAATACATTTAGAGAACTTAAAACACACCAGAAAGTCATATGCATATTAGTAGCTGTGGAAAGCAGAAAGTAGCAATATAGTAATGACCTTAATCTTTACAGAAAAGAGAATTACACTGAAAACACTGATTTCTGGGACACCTTCTTCATGCTCAAAATTCTTGGAACAGGTAGAGCTGATGTGAACCTAATACATACAGTTCCAGACTTTTAATATGAGGACAGACATATTGCCTTTAAATCCAGAATTATGAAGATCTCTGAGGATTCCATATGTTTAAGAGGAGTCAAAGTTAACATAACAATACCAAATGTGTTTGGTCTCAGAAAGGCTTCAAGAACCAGAGTGTCAAACCAAACCAGTAGCCCAGTGTTTGTGGAAACTATATTATATTATTATTATTATTATTAGCTAGATTAGTATGTTCAAGGAAACAATCCAGAGGATACTAACCATACATTCCTGATGTTTATACATACAGCATGGACCAAAGTCACTAAAGAACAAGAATAGAGTGCTTCGGCTATTGATCGGTACAGAAATGCAATAAATAAAAAAATAACAGTGATGGCAACTGCTCTATCAGCAGCTTTAAAAAAAAATCATCATGCCTCTTGGATGAACGTACATAGAAAAGTGATCAGACTGAGGGATTCCACCATGCCTGCCACAACCTAAAGAGGTGTAGTTCAGGTGTAAAAAGAGTGTCACTTCAAAGCAAAATAGCCACCCCCTCCAGACACAGGATCCTCACTAACAGTTTTCTGAGGGCATACATTTTGTGAACAGTATGAGGTAGTGATTTTACAACAAGTTAAGATTGTAAGAGATCTTGCTGGATCAGACTACAGATCCATCTATTCTAGCATCCTGTTTCCAACTGCAGCCAGACAGATGCCTCCAGGAAGCCTAAAAGGGCATGAAGACAACAACCCTCTCATATTATCCTACAGCTAATAGCCATTTAAAGATCCTCCAAGAACTTGTCTCAAAGGTCATGACACTTCCACAATGGAATGAGGTTTTCAATGTCCATTTTTGATGTTGTCGTTTGGAGAGAGGTTTCTTTTTTAAAAAAAATAGTATTAAATATCTTTAAACAAATCGTATTTTTCAGGTTAAATTTCATCTCATCAAAACATATGGAGGGAATATGTTTTTTCTTTACTCACTGAACCTTTTTTCCCCAATCACAGCACAGTATCTGTGTTATAGAGGGAATGGGCTCACTGTTCCTCCTGGGGAGAATTCTGATTGAGATTGCAGAGCCTGAAGAACCATATTTCCCTTCCCCCTCGCTGGTATAAACTGTAGCTGGACTTAACTCTTAGCCTGGGGTTGCAACAAGCTGCTTAGCTGAAGGAACAACTTGCCCAGGATGGAAGGCCTATAAGAAGCAGCTGAACAGGTCACTCACCATTTACCTGGGACACTTATTTTTCATCTGGCTCCCCTAGTGCTTTTGCTACTTCCTATGTTTGCAAGTGGGCGAGAGGATTGAGAGAGGAAGGAGAGCTGTTGGGGATCATCCTGAGCATGCTGGGATAACCTCCCCACTGTGTGAGGTCAATCAACATTCAACTGCATTAGCATCTCTTCCAGGAATGGAGCTATTTCTTCCAGGTTATTTCATTCAAGAGGGTGGACCAAGGGTGAGGTACCCTGTGTGTCGCTCCTTTGGGGAGTGATGGAGTAAGGGCCACCTTTTGTGGGAGTGGGATGGAGTGACATGACTAAAAGGATGGGATGGGAGTTTTGATCAACCTTGGAAACCACTTAACCCCCCTTTTCCCCTCAGCCAGTTCACTGAAAGAGAGCTTACTTATGGGGTTAGTTATTATTATTATTATTAATAATAATAATAATATTTATTTATAACCCGCCTCTCCCTACGGATCGAGGCGGGGAACACAATACACATACAAGCGTGACAAAGTTAAAAAATTAAAACAAGAGAAACACATCATTAAAACATTTAAAATTCATCCGGATAGGCCTGCCGGAAAAGAACAGTCTTCACGACTCTCTTGAATTCGTGAAGACTGTCAGTTTGTCTAACCTCCTCCGGCAGACCATTCCATAGTCTGGGAGCCATAGAAGAGAAGGTCCTCTGGGTAACACTCACCAGCCTAGTTCTGGCTGGCTTGAGTACGTTCTTCCCAGAGGACCTAAGAGTGCGGGGCGGATTGTACGGGAGAAGGTGATCCTGTAGGTAGCCTGGGCCCAAACCATGTAGGGCTTTAAAGGTAATAACCAACACTTTATACTTCGCCCGGAAACTGACCGGCAGCCAGTGAAGTGATTTTAAAACTGGTGTAATGTGGTCACCCCTAGGTGTACCGGTGACCAACCTGGCTGCCATATTTTGAACAAGTTGAAGTTTCCGGACTAGGCACAAAGGTAGCCCTATGTACAGCGCATTGCAGAAGTCGAGCCTCGAAGTTACCAGTGCGTGCACTACCGTCTTTAGGTCTTCCAACTCTAGCTTGAGTTTCATTGAGTTTTAACACTTTCCAATGCCATTCAAACTCTGTAAGTTTTATTACATGATCAAGTATGATTTTGGAGAGGAGGAGAGAAATAGGGGTGCTGCTATTTTATTTTACCAGGCAGTGGGGATATGTAAGTGGAGATGGAAGAGGCCCCTGGATGAGAAGGGAGAGGATACATCTTATGTTTGTTCGTCCTCCATCATCCAACCCACAGAATCCTGACTGCTCTAGTGGTGAAAGGAGGACATCAGTATGGGATGTGCACTGACAGACAAAACCTGAGGGAGTAGCATGTAGAGAGTACTGCATATGGATAAAAAGCAGATGCCAGGATGGCAGAGTTCGACCTTTCTGATGCTTCCACAAGAAAGCCTTGCTTATGGGAAAACTCTCTCTTCTTTCTTTCCAGGTCCTCTAAGGAGGAAAGAAAATGTGCTTTCCGTTCCTCAAGTTAAACTTTAAAAAAATTAAAATCACCAGCAGCAATTTGCTGCTGCTTTCTTCAAAAACATGAGGGGAATGGAGAAGCCATGCCCCCCCCTCTTCTTTTTGGAGGAAACAATGAGTAGTCTCTTTCCCTTCCTGCTCAGTTTTTGCAAGAGGCAGCAGGGAGATATTACTACTAGCACTTTCTGGGGAGGGGGGGCGCGGGAGAGAGAGAGAGAGAGAGAGAGAGAGAGAGAGTCAACACCTCTTTTCTCACCCCAAGAAAAGGAAGGAAAGGTTAGGCTTTTGCAGAAAACACAATATATGTCTTACTATTTCTTGAAAAATCCTAATCGGAAAGAAAAACCTCCTTTATTCCATGTTCTCCCTTGAGAAAAGTAGTGCTAGTTTCTTTCCCATTCCCATCAGTGTTTTGCAGGAGACAGCAGGAAGGCATGTCTGATGCTTTTTGCAGAAGCTGAACTCATGGTGGGAACAAAACTCACAGAAAAGAATCTGCTTTAAAACCTTTCTAAATAAGAACCCAAGCCACTGTTTTCTATCAAAATAGCTTTAAAAAACAACACTGTACTTTTATTGAGCCCTTCAAACCCTGGTTTCAGATGCTAGCTTTATAACCATCTTGCTTATGAAGTTGGTTACAACCAAATTCTGACTCCCAACTTAAAGTGATAGTCAGACCTCCCACCTGGACAGGTCTGGGCAGAGTTACACTTGTATCTGAAGGTCTAGGTAGTGCTTCTGGCAGCCATCATGGCTTAAAGTGTCTTGTTGCCAAACAAAATCAATGCTTTAACTGCTGTGGCAAATTCAGCAACACCTGGGGTGGGGTGCAAAACTGGCTGCAGGGCCTACATATAGCCAATTGGCCATTGCTGCCCTCACCTGTTCTTATACAAATAGGAAGATTTAACGTAGAAAGATTTGCTGTCTTGATTTATATAAATTCATCCCATTAATAACATACTATGTGCCAAATATTCCAAGTCTTGGCTGTTCTATGTAATGTTTTCAACTGCCCATAATTTGTTGTAAGTCCACCTTCAGAAACCTTACCATGAGAATAAACTAGGACAGACAAAACACTTACTTCTTTCAGCCTTGAAAGTTTTGTAATGCCTGAAAATCTTAATACTCATAAAACTAATCCCTCCCTCCTTTACCCATCCCTCCCGCCATAACCACTGTGCAGCTAGTAGTAGTATTGAGGTGCCATCTCTGCTCCATCGATTGTTCATTACAGCCCAGAAAGTGATACCTCATACATTATACTTCATTTATGATAGAAACTGAACTTTTAGAAGTTACTATTAAGGCACAGGCAAATCCTAACAAGCAGCTATTTAAAAAGGGGGAGGGGGGAATCACTGGACAGGACATTGATGAACTAACATACAGCTTTTATTTCCAAAAGACATGTGAGTACTATATCATGAAATACATAAAGCATCTTTTAAAAATGCACAATATGAAACAGCCCAGACTAACAGTAATAAGTTCCTAAACATATCAATCCTGTTGAGCACTGGCATACATAACTTTGCCTTATATGCAGGAAATACTTAAAATCATACTTAGAGAAAGTAACTGAGACACAATAACCTGTAAAAGGATGGATATTTTGGCTTACAACTCCAATCATCCCTCACCACTGGCTATGCTATTAGGGCTGATGGGAGTTGTAAGCCAAAACACTGAGGGCCTCAAGTTGCCCAAGCCCTATGCACAAATACTGACGACTGCCCCCTATAGCAACTTCTTTATACAATGCAAGATATTCTACTAGTTGATTAATTTGTAAGGCTATAGTCCATTTTTAATTTTGGCTTTGAATGTAGAATGAATTGTTCAGCAACAGCAGCTTATCATTTAGCATCTGTCAGTAACCAACATGATATAAAGATCAAATTGATTGTCACCAGTTTCTGTTTCTTTTCTACCTGCCCCTCATTCAAATACACAGTGCTTTCAAACCCATCAGCTTTCTGCAACCTATTTAATAAGTGTTAAAGCCATTCAAATAAGTATTAGATTTTGTAGCTTGTGAGTGAGATTCATGGGTTTTAACAGTAGTTTACACATTCAAATAATGATTTCAGGCTGGGCATCAATGCAAATACAATATGTCTGCACTGACTTGCACAGGACAATCACTATTTTTAAAAAAGTCTTAGAATAAATATAATTTTAGTGAATCTACACTTTCCATACATCACCATCTTGAAGTTGGTATGACTCATCAGGAGTCCTTGCTTTCTTAGTACTGGTTCAAACATGTGTGAATATTACCTAATTACTGTAAACTATATATGTGATCTGACTCAAATGAAAATGGCACCCAGTGATAAGGTTGCAAATACTTTTAACTGTTTTTAAATTCTATACTGGTCTTATCTTGATTAATGGTTTAATTTGTTTTTAGCTTTGTATATTTATTGTTTCATACTTTTGTATGACTTTTAATCTGTTCGCTGCCGATATCCTAGTGATATAGGATGGGATATAAATGTTTTAATTAATAAATAAATAAATATCCACAGCATTGGATCATTCACACAGACAGAAGGTGCTATGATGTTTCAGTCATCAAATAATCAATATGACTGTGCAAACAAGGTCCTAGTTTTCCAAATAAATTCAAATCAGTTTACTACAGTGTGGCAAAGACATCAACTGGGTTCGGATGTTACAATAACCCATGATAGGCTAATTAAGCTAGGATGGCTTAATTAACCCATCATGGGTTATTGTGTTGCCTGGAAGGATTTTTTAAACCCACAATGGCTTATTTGGTCAAAACAACCCACTCTGATAACCCACGGTGAGTTATGGTGTTCTGTGGTGGTCACCATGGATTATTTTGGTTGGCTACAGGGCTGCACAGCAAAAGCGGTCTAAACAATTGCCATGCTGTTCTTTGCTGGCTTACATCCATATATCTATACATCCTTATAGCTGTATATTGATCTATCTACACAATGAAATATCTACATGGTGATATATCCACACACTGATATATCTATACATCGTTATATCATCACAGTGATATATCCACACATCAATATATCTATACATCCTTATATCTTTAAATCCATATACCTACACATTGAAATATCCACACAACAACGTAACGAAATTGCTCTAATCCTGGAAGTAGCTACTTCAGAGGGGAGAACTGTGATTTAATGCTGAATCAAAGAAATGACCCTCACCAGTTGTTTAGAAATGGTGAACTGAAATCCAGTAATGAGGAGTAAAGGATAGATATAGATAACAATGTAATGAGTGTAGTAAACATGCTGGGGTTTGATGGTGGATTGAGTACCTCCCAACTATGAGATGCTGTGTGTGGCGTTTGGTCTCAATCCTTCAAACCCCAAGGTTTTCTAGCCACTTCCCCTTTTTTTGTGCACTCTGGATTTTCCCTCCTTGGTGAGTTATTGTGCAGGGTTTTGATAGTGGATCAAGTGCCTCCTAACTCGGGGAAGCTGTGTATGAAGTTTTGTCCCAATCCTGCACCACTGTTCAGGCAGGAGGACTGCAGCAAGACAGCGGATGGAGAAATGAGTCAAATTACACACAGTAGCTTATTAGCCCGCTCCTGTGGTGGGAGATCGTGGGCTATTTAAAAAATAAGCTACTGTAAGTAGCTTATTAGCTTATGGGCTATTGTGATGCCCGAATGCAGCTAGCGGTGTTATAACTACTCTCTCTCTTCTAGGCCAAAGAACGATACTCCCATTTTATTACTTCTAGCACCTTCCCGGACTAGTCTGAGGATTTCGATTCTCTAAGTTTATCAAGCTGATTGGATCGTGCTTGAAAGCTGAATTATTTCTATAAATTTGCTAAAGCTTATTAAAACAACATTCACTGTCCACTAGGAGAAAGTAGGGATGTATTTATTAACACTTATTTTAATAAAAGCAAATTCTAAAGTTTGAAATACCATGCTAAATCTCAGAGACAGAGCATTATTTTTATACACACACACACTTTGCAGCCAATGAAATCTCTGCTATATTTTGCCTACTTTACAACTTTATACTAGACTTTAAAATCTTATGCATGTTATTTTGGCAAACAGTTACTCCATAATGAAAGTAGCTGAAGCTTATCCCACTAAGAAGTAACTCCTCTTAGAACTAACAGTTTAGACCTTTATGCAATATGGCCCCAGGTCATCCTGAGAGTTTATTCCAAGACTGAAGCATTTCGCAGTCAAATCTTAATATAGCATTAAAACTCTTGGAATAAATTTACATAAGATGTTCATCCCTAACTTGACTGATATATTAATGTTATTTAAGTACATACTGTCAATTTCTACTTCTCTAGAGACCTATGCCTACATAATACTACACATCCTCATTCGACACTGAAAGATGTTAAAGCTGCACATTGATTGTAAACCTCCCATTTCAATCAAGATCAGGACAACCTAAGAGCAGAATCACAGCCTTTTTAACAGATAATTTGCCAAATCATATAATAGTACTTTGACTCTTCATCCTAAATTGCACGATAATCCCCCCCACACCTAGGTTAAAGCCCATAATAGGAAACCTATAGTTTAGGAACATAAGAAGCTGCCTTATACCAAGTCAGACCTGGGTCCATTTAACTCCGTATTGTCTACACCGTCTGGCAACAGCTCCTCCAGAGCTTCAGATAGAAGTATTTCCCAGCCCTACTTGGAAATGTTGAGAATTGAACCTGGGCCCTTTTTAATGCAAAGCATGTGCTCTACTACTGAGCTTTGCACTTCATTACAAGAATGTGTTGCAGGAAGCCTCTGGCTCACATGCTTTCATCCTTTGCATCTCCTTTAGATGTTTAAAACTTCCTCCCTCCACCCCACATGCAAAGGGGAAGAAATAGGGAGGGAAGTGTGCAGTCTTGAGACACATCATGATACATTCTCATAATATAGAATCACAGATTAGTAGAGTTGGAAGGGGCTTTTAAAACCTTCAAGTCCAACCCCCTGCTCAATGCAGGAATCCACCTTAAAGCATATCTGACAGATGGATGTCCAGCTGCCTCTTGAATGCCTCTAGTGTGGGAGAGCCCATGACCTCCCTAGATAATTGCTTCCATTGCCATACATGAAATCATAACACCAGGCCTTAGTCTCAAGATGGTGGTCAGCTGAGCCAAGAAACGTCACACATTATATTTCAACTGGCAATCTCTTTATGAAATTAAAAGTCCTTCACATACAATAACTTGAAGATTATTCTAATACCCTAAATTGTTATGATTTAAGACCCAATTAACAAATTCACCTGGCACAGGATTCAGAACATAACAATGTCAACAGTGACCTTAGTACTGGACATGTTATAGCTTTCCACCTTCTTTTTGAGAAGGATGAGTTGCACACATTTAAGCTGTGTATATAGTGTCTACATCAAGTTACTTTGTGCACTGGGGTGGGGCATTGATGGCAATTCAAAATAAGAACATGTACTGCAGCATACTTGTACAAGACCAAAATTGTTGTTAATTTAGCCTCCAATTCATTCCAAAAGTGCACCCAGTGTAACAAAAGGATGAAATGTTCAGAGCTATACAACATTCTGTAACAGGCCTCTTCCACTGTAGTGCACATACTTGCTTATCCTTTAGTTTAGAATAACAGTATACAACAAATTAAAAGATTGTTCATGTTAGTCAAATACTATATGCTAGGACCACACGTGAACCAGCTCTAAGGCAAGTCACATCACTGGAAAATTAGTACAACTGGCAAGTTTCATCAACAACTCAGGAAAGTCCTATTCCTGGGTTGTTTGAAGCAACATCTGAACCCAGAACTCTGAGTTGTTGAGGAACAGACAACCCAGCGCTTGAACCAATGGTTTGTTGTACGACAAATAAAAGAGAGAAACAAAGCTTTCTCCATCACTTTAATGATCAAGGTTATAGAAGACACCTTGTAGCAGAATGAACTTTAGACATAGCTGGCTAAAATTTCCTTGCAGTGGACCAAGGTCTCCCAATTTTCATTTGTTTGACAGGAATGGGGGAAGAGAGGGAGGGAGGGAGACTAATTTTGTAACTGTTCAGAAACTCAGCCCTGAGATCCAACTCAGCTCTCTCCCATTGAAAAAATCCAATATGATCTCTTAATTTAGCCCACACTATTTCAATCCACCCTATTTCTGCCAACTGTGTCAACTTAAGGTAGGACTCCAATGGATGTGCTGAAGGGAATTTCCTGGGACAACAGCATTGCAATAGTAGATCTCATTATAGACATGAGCCTTAGCACTGCACTGCTGTTGAGGTAGAGCCCAAACGATGACATGGTCCACTTCATCAGGTTATGGGCAGAGCAACTCACTACACATTACCACATGCCAAAGCGCACAACTGTTTTTAATTGGCAAAGTGACTCCATAGATAAAGAGAGAAAAGTTGACCAAACTATAGCAATTTCCCATAAAGCACAGGTCATTGGAAGAAAAATACAAACATATCCTGATGAAAGTTGTCACCGAATTAAAGAAATCTATTCAATGATCAAGTTTTAGTCGATTGATTAAATTTGCATATAGTCTGAAAGAAAGCATATTTTTGTTTTTAGAAGATCGCAGCAGGCACCATCTTAGCCTCCTGTGAAAAAGAGAAGGGAAACTTTTCTAACTCAGTACTAACCCTGCATCATTTTAAGTACTTGTTTAATCAAGGGCACTTTTTGTAGTTGATCAAAATAATCAAGCAACAATATTGTAGCCCTAGTACAGACATGTTAGAAAGACTTAGTTTATTAACCCATCCATGTCCCAATGATCCATACCATCTCTTCGACTATGAGAAAGATTAGAACATCAAGCAAAGACAACATAAACCAACAGTTCTTCAAGAAGAAGCTGCAAATAATCCTCCAGCTTGGGCAACAATACCAATTATACTTTTCCAGGCTTCATTAACTAAACATCCATAGCTTACCCTATTTAAGGAACTCATGTAACAGAACTGGGGAAGTCCTCTGCAGAGACCTAGACAATCACTATCATCTAGTACTGAACTAGATGCATCTATAGTCTGACTTTGGACATGTCACATGCCATTTTTCTGACTGATTTCAGTTTCAGTTGTCCCAGTAAAGCTTTTGTTCCATACATTTTACTTATCCATCACAGAAATCTACATAAGAGTCAAACATGTTCATAATCAAAGCACTCCACACAAATGCATTGTAACAAAGAGAAGTTCACCATGTCACTGCCACAAACCTTTCACAGTAAATGTTTTGAGTCACAGCTATATGAAATTCAGCTTTAATTTCTGCATAATTTTCCTTTCTACTTGACTATATCTGAGCTTTTCAGACTTAGCTGTACACTATGAGAGCAATCCTATAACCCCTAAACATAGTCTGGGGGCCATCGGATACTTTGGATTCCTGGATCTGGTCAGGCACCACTCCGACCTCAGATCCAGGAATCCAAGCTTCCCCCCACCCTCTTTCTCCTTGCAGCCAGCATGGAAAGAACTCTATGGGTTGCTTCTACAAGCTCGCAAACACAAGCTCAGGGTGGAGGGAAAGGGGGAGATTCTGTTGGCAGGGAGAGGAGGAGACTGGGGTGGCCAAGAATCCTCACGCCGCCCTAGCCTCTTTCCCTCCCACTGTGCAGACCCCAGCTAGGCAGGCAAAATCACTCATCTCACTAAAATGCAGAGCGGACAGAAACTTGAAGGCGAAGATTGCCTCTGCGCTCCTACCATTCTGCATAGGATCTCCGTCAGCATCCAAGTTCAGAGGATGACAGGAATCCCAATAGGACTTCACCCTAAGTTGCTAGTCAAACTCATAACTTGAAGAAGGCAAGATTGGAGTGTATAGGATAGCCTTGACCACAATATTCTACAACCCCATCTTTCCCAAAATAAAGGAAATTGGGGAGAGTAAGAGACTGATTTCCAAACTCTGTCAACAGCTGGACTAAACTTTCCCAACCTAGTGCCCTCTGGATGTTTTCGACTTCAGGTCCCTTCGGCCTCAGCATGACCAATGGTTAGAGATTAACACATCTGTCGGGACCAGATTGGGGAAGGCTAAACTAGACATACCCAATGGCAAAGACAGACAAGCTTGAAATAGCAATCCTCCTCTTCATTTTAGAAACAAAGACAGACAATCCCAAAGAGCGACCTAGGTAACTCTGGATGATCCAAAACTACAATATATTTATATTCTTTCTCTTAGCTCTGTAGTTCAACAAATTCAGTCTAGCTTCTATTCAGTTACCATGATATATAGCGTCAGAAGATTAAAGTAAGAAGAAACCTGGATATGTACAAAGGACAAAACTTCAGCGTGCTTTTACAGTGCCAGAGCACTTTCATCAACGCAGGTAACACCAACTTGTTTGCACAATACAAATCCTGGAAATAACAGCTGATCCCAGGCAAAACAGCTACCACGGACTTTTATTCTGTACTCATTGCCAACGTATCCCATGTTGCATGTATACATGCATTATACTTTGGATTCTGCATCTCAAAATGAACTTTGCTAGTTATGACAATACTAATACTTGTTTCAATAGTTTTTCTACATATTTAAATTAATGTGTTGCTCAGTGCTCCTGAGCAAGCAGTTATTGTATCCTTGCAGTCCTCAATTTCCATCATGAATTGCCATAATCCAGGAAACTATGAGCACAACCAAAAGTCTACATATAAACTGCTGCAGTCACAACTACAGAGAACACTATTTTAAACATGTAACCACATTATACCACATATACTACCCCATTACTGTGTGAAGCTCTTCCTTTATGCACAGAAGCTGACACACAAACATTACAGCTGAACCATATGCAGAAATCCAAATTCTGAGCATAGATTACCATCTGTGAATGAAGGCTTACATGTGTTAGCAAGGCTTGACGACCATTTAAAAATACAGATTATTATCCATTTAGTCTACTAAACTACAAAGTGACTTGAACTTGTACTGCATGATCTGTACTGTTAGTTTTTAGTTTCTGACAACTGCATTGAAACAGAAGTATTTCAACTTTCAGCCTGAAAAGCTTTTTCACAACATCGTATCTGCTACAAGAACTTCCATATGCCAGTTTTCTAGGTTCTGTTATGTGCACAGTACCAATTTCACTGAAATTCCTTAAAAACCATCCCCTGCCATTCCCAGAAATAACTACCTCAACCATCCTTTAAACAAGTATACTGAGTTATACTTAGCCAAACCATGAAAGATGAGTACACATACTTACTCAAGCTTTCTGCTTGATATCTGTGTGCCTGCAACACTAATAACTTTGAATCATAATCCTCCTTTTAAAAAAGAAAAGTAGTGTTGTGATATCATTCCCACATAAATCACATTGAGATAGTGCCTAAACAATAATCTCTGTACATGCTTCACAGAACCCATTTTTTGGGAGGGAAACATATTTTAGAAGGAGCCATTAATTTCTTACTCCAGCCAGAATTTCTATTTCCCCCTGAAACCTGATTTCAAATTTGTTTGTTGAATGTTACCCAGCACTTACTAAATGTCTCACATAAACATCATGAATGCTAAGCAAATCTACTCGGAAGTAAGTTCCACTGAATTCAGTCGGGTTTACTTCCAAATACATGGGCACAGGATTGCAGCCTACGAAGTGTAAAGTGAAGAGGTATTCAAGGCTATATGTTCTAGGAGCAGCAAGCCCAATTCCAGGTAAGTAGCTTCTAATCACAGGAAAACAATTCGTTTATGAAAAAGTACCCATTATTAAAATTGTAGATGCTGAAACTTAATTCAATGGATCATATTCCTAACTAAGGTTGTTTAGGGTCCAAGCATTCTTCTTTCTAGAACTATTAGGTAGGGAGTAGTCAATTTAGGCAGAATTGGGAAGGAACCAGAACTGGGGAGGAACCACATACTTAGCACGCAAAGGTCCAAGGTTCAATCCCTAGCATCTCTAGTTAAAAGAATCAGGTAGCAAGTGATGTGAAAGCTCTGTACCCAAGATCCTGTAGGGCAGCTGCCAGTCAGGATAGACAGACAGACCTGATATAAGCCAAGTTCTTATGTTCCTCCTGAAAAGAACTTTTAAATGATCACTCCAAAGGTTCTCATAAGATAAGTATATTCCACAGTAAACAGATAGGTCACTTCCACTCTGCCCCTGTCCTATATTCAGTTCCACATAAATTTAAGAATCAGGGAGCTCCCACAGGAACACAGCAGAAGTCTGTGAATGCTGGATACTGCCTACTGTCCATTCATGATATAGAACTTTTAAAAGCGTCAAGAGCTCTAGAACAGTTAACTTTTATATGTGTAATCCTACGTTTATGTTTACAGAATCAAAAAGATGATAGTGCTGGAAGCTAGGAATTAGTCAGCTTATATATACCTAGGAACTATCTTTCAAAACATTTGTCGTATTTAGAGATTTGGAATCAATTTCAAGTTCCAAAATACTTAATTTAGAAAATGGATATGTAGAAATTAGTAATTCGTTAAAGCATAACTAGCACTCACTACACAAATCACTGATCTGAGATAAAAGGGTGTTGTGTTTTGGTTCTGCTCTGTACCGCATATGATATGGCAGTAGGAAAAGTGGACGCAAACTGGTACAAAGATATTTCCTACTGCTCATTTAGATATTTTAGGCTGGAATCCTAAATGTACTTACTAGGAAGTATCAGTGACTTTCCAATGGTGCTAATTTATGAGTAGACATGGCAAGGATCAGGAAGCAGGCATAACTGGTCTAATAGATCTAGTGCTTTCAACCAGAGTAGCCATATTTTTGTTTAAAAAATGTTATGGAAGTATTAGGCTAGTGTGACACAATCAACTCTATTTTGAGATCAACTTAGTAAACCAAGTATAATTTCCTTATGACTTTGGCCTTCTTTACATGTTGAAAGTAGCTGGGCTCATACATGAATATCTTACCATAACACTACTGCAAAGAATTAATAGGAAACATGTACAAAATTGAGTCCAAACATAAACATAAGGCAATTCATAAAGCATATTTTACCCACCAGTCACCCTGTGATTTCTCAGGTGCAGGGATCACAAATTGGACTGACCTAGCTAGCTAACTAAAAAAAATAGTTACCAATCCTAATTCTCCTCTCCTGATGGGGAAGGATTCTTGACTGTAACATCACACTGAGATTCAAAAACTTTTGAGGCTCAGTGTGAGGTCAGGGAGAGTCCCTGCCCTTTTCTGGACTCCAGAAAAGGGAGGTAGAGTACTCACCAGACTAAAACCTGCATTTCACTGAGCTGAGAACACTGGTCCACCTTGCTGAGGTATGTGGTCACATAGACTATGGTTAGCCAACTGGCAGTCCTTGGACTTAATCTGACACCTGCTGGCTTTACCAAATTTTAATTGAACTGCAGTAAAAACATTTCTTTCAAATTAAACTGTGCGCAAACAAAAAAATATTTTCAACTTCTAAGAGGCAGAACCAGACTGTGCCACAGCAAAATATATTTGCATTTTATATACAATACTTCAATTATGTCTGAGCACATATGGTCTCTAACTGATGGGGGTTGTGCCGCTCTTGTTGCTCTAGTACAGCATGCCTACCTAAACAGCCAGTTTCTGAAGCAAAATATTCCTCTGGCTCTTAGGTCACCGACTGGGAATTAGAATGGCTCCCAGGGATACAGAAGTTGACTATCCCTCCTCAAATAAACCAAAGGGAAAGTGTAAACTGAGCAATCATGAATATGGCTGACAAGAATCCATGAGATCACAGAGGGCTTTTTCTAATTGCCACAAACATGGGAATTGCAGCCAGACATATCAGTGAACTCACAGTTCACATATTGTGCTAAAAGTTGAGCAATAATTTGCAAACAGTGCTCTGGTGCACTTTATTGCTGAGGGCAGCTCCACACTATGTGGCAATCATGTTCATTGTGGGTACAGTTGTGTTTCCCCAACATGTGAAATCTTATACACATTTTTAAACACACATAGGCTCAGTTTGGACGACACATTAGGCAACGGAGGAAGGGGGAACAATCGTCAGTTGTGTTGCTTATTGTGTCGTCTGGAGGGCAGCACACAACGCACACACAACTGACAGTACGTTAATCAGGCACTTTAAACAACGGAGCAAAACAACGGGCTTGCACATTGTTTAGCCCAAAGCCGCGTTGTTTAAAGTGTCATTCGAATTCAGCCCCCCCCTCTCTCCGTGGACTACTCCGTTTTGGAATAGAGTTCTGCTGCCTAGAGCAGCCAAAAAAAAACAGCCACTCTATGCAGCCGGCAGAACTCACGGTGCATGCTGGGATACGGCTGGGGGACACACGGAGGAGAAGCTGCAACCAAAATAGCTGCCGCAAGTTCATAGCAGCCGGGGCGTTTGCCGGTTCTGAGCAGCGCTGGCTGCAGCATGTCGTCTGTGAAGCTCCTCCTGCCTAACGCACGGTCAGTACGTTATTTACCCCTCCGTTGCTTAATGTGTCATCCGAACTGAGCCATACACACACACCTGTAATCCCCTATTAAACTAGGGTTCTCGTGGGGCTTTTTCAATATTTAAGGATGTGCATCATTTACATGCTTCCTGTAGAAACCACTTCGTGTCAGTGGCAAATGTAAAGTATGGAGCTACAGTGGGGAAAATTTGAACCTGAGTTTCCACAACCAAAAGTCACTAAACTGACTATAGCACACATCAAGTGCAGATGAAAGTTAAAACTTTATAGAGTGCAAAACTCTAGAGAACATACTTCTCCAAACTCCAATTTTCCCATCTCCCTGATGTGCCACTGCCAAATTAATTGAGGGCTAGTTCAAATGATTCTAACTGTGCAATTCTTTATAAAAGAGAAAAGGCAAAAGAAAATGCCAGCATCATCAGGGGTCCACAAATTCTGGATGGCCTTAGTAGCCAGTCAAGATCTGTAGCATCACCTTCTCTTACATAGGGAGGGGCAGTTTTCTTTCTTACACAGCAAAAGCTCAGTGTAACTATGGAAACAAGCCACCCATTCCTCCCAAGAACCAAGCTGGGGAGAAGGGCAGCGTCTCTCCCTGACATTCCCAGTGATATGTTGAGCTTAAAAAAACATGGAGTGCCTCTAAAGTCAGGGCAAAGGACCCCTTCTCCAGAGCCTGGGTTCTCACTGCATTAGGATATATTCACTTGAGGAAAGCACACTTGTGGATAATTGACCATGTCACATGTATCTATTTAACTGTGGGTACATGTGATAGGAAATGGATGTAGCTTCCCAACGTTTGTACATGCAGTGAAATACATAAGCAGTCATCCCACCTGTTTTTCATTATTTTTCCTATATGGGTATGTTTTCCATGAAGAAAGTGAAGGTTCAGAAACCCCAAATCCTGGTAACATACCCAAAAAAGTGTAATACAACAAAAGGAAATTGTAAGTTTTCTTCAAAGAAGGAAAGAACAGGAGCAGATTATAATTCCTGTTCTATTACTATACTTCTGTATTTACAAAATGGTAGCATAAAACTTTTCATGCAACAGCATCATACTTAGAACGTATTAGAATCCTTATTGAAGCAGGTTGACTGAACAGAAAACAGTAAGGAGGAATCAATACAAGTTCCTTGTATAGTACATGTGATGAAATTGCAAAAATTGTTTTAACTGACTAGTTTCAATGGATTAGATCAAAGGACACCTTCCGCTCACCAAACAGAACCCTTTGGATCCAACCATTTGAATTTGAAAGGCATTTCTAATGTGCAGCTAAAATGAGTTATAGAACTAGACTTAAATGGATCCTGCGTCTGACCACAGCTTTTCTAGTTCTGTGTACTATGGTGTTACAATAGTTCAATATTCTGAAAACACAGAGCAAAGCATTGCAATACCTTATTTTACTTTACTTGATATTCTTCAAGACAACAGTGAAGTTGAGTCAATTATCACCCTGAAGTAATTCAGTATTTTTGCAACATCATCTTATATTTATTTCTCAAAGTGGTAAGATTCTTTCCACTCACTGTTTAAAAAAATTCTAGTTTGATTTTTAAAAGGGTAGAAAGAATTGCCCGCAACTATGGTTTAATATCTCATGTTTCAAGGACTGAAATAGGTAAATTGATAACCCTTATATAAACTATGATCATCCAGATTCTAGAGGTAATTAAATGGTTCAAAAAGATGGTTCCAAAAATAGTGGGAACTTCTAGGATTCTTTTCAGCATTACAATGATTCACAAGTACATTATTTGAAAGAAGACACTTCCTATTAAAAGTTGTGTTAATTTTCAAAATATTTTTTTGTGTTTATCAGGAAATTAACTGCACTCCAAATTAGTATTACGGAACAATTATGACAAAAAAGTAATCTCGTTTTTAAACCTGAGGATCCGAATGACAGTCACCTGTTTCATACTTCATATATAGATGTTCCATGCATAGCCCACTATTTCAAATAATGGTGAATATAGTCTATTTAGAACAAGGTCTGGAAGAGGGAGGGGGAAGCTAAACCTTCCAAGCTTTTTCACGATATCAAGTTATCTAGCCGCATATGTTTTTCAAAAAATAATAACATTTTTAGAATAAGAGATTTTGTTGGAAACTTTTGTACTCAGGAAGGGAGTTGCTTTCTCTGCACCATCCTACAGCGCAAAGAAGAATTCTCAAATGTACCCTAAGCATCCAACTACATTTAGCTTTCAGCCTTTTTATTATCATTGTCAATGAATGGGACCCCAGTCAAATTAAGCTGCCATTTTAGGTTAAAGACTGAAGAGCCTCTGTTGTGCAATAGCAAGACACGAACACTCCAAGCAACAGACGTAGCATTCTAATTGGAAGAATGATTAATCTCAATTTCTATAACAAAAATAATAGTTAGCAACTGTGCTTTTTAACAAAAAATTATAATACTCACACATTACTGCAAACTAACTGGATTTATAATTGGGATAAATCGGCTACCCATGCTTCTAGGGTCATAGTCACTAAGATTTTTTTTGGCTCCGTTAGAATGATGATCTACGAAAAAACAGAAATATTTTGTTCAACGTTTATTTTTATATGTGTTGCACATATTATTTGAGATACACAAGAATATTTCCTCCAAGAGAAAAGCTGCTGTGTTTCAGCATTGAAGAAAATAAATTTCACAGAACACGTTGGGGGGGGGGGGAGGGACTTATTGGCTTGAGATTTTAAGTTTTCAAACCAAAATCTATGAGGACCAAGTGATTGTAAAAAGCTTGCTGCATTTTTTTTAAAAAAATCTCAACTAGATCTACTTGGAAAGCACATTCAGTACCACACCAAACAAAAACAAAGACAAATTAGAATGAGTTGGGTGTTGTATCTAACAATCTCTAGCAATTCAAAGGAAACTCCCTGTTCATTTCTACTTTTCTTTTGTCCATTGTCCGTTTAAAAACTACTTTAAACCGAGGTGTGAGCGGTATCCAAAAGTGATCGGTGGAAACTCATCCGATTTACTGTCTATGTAGTACATCCCATGAGCTCAGCCGCCCCCGTGTCCCCCCCAGGATTACCCCACCGTCAATTTGAGGGGGTGTCTTAACAGTGTGGAAGGCTGTCCCTTTATGTAATGGTAACAGGAAAAAATGAATGCAATATAATGATGGCTGCGCCTTCTCCCCGAGACTCACTAACAACCTTCCCTCCCCACCCCCTCAACAGCCCCCACCATCCACCTCTCCACAGCGTCCGCTTCCCACTTCCACCAGCCTTGCATTCAGCACCCACCCACCTACCCCAACCCAAGGAGAAACAAAATCTCTGGCTAACCCCATTTCCCCTGTATGAATCAAACCTAAACAGACGCACTCCCTGACCGCCTGGCCTCAAACCACCTTTTCCGCTCACCCTCAAAATGGCCTTGGTTTCGGGAAGGGAGGGGGGGAAACTACGGCCACCAGGGAGACCTTCTCAGCGACCCGCTCCCGATAAGGGAGGGAGGGAGAGAGAAGCGCGCAGGCAAAAGGTGGAGATCGCCGGGGGCGGGGAGGGGGGACAGAGAGAAAAGAGACACAGAGAGAAAGGGAAGCAGACTTGGTCCGCGGGGTTAAGTCTCTATTATGTTGCTGCTGCTGCTGCTGCTGCTGCTACCGCCGCCAGCCCGCTTGGATAGCGTCTCTCTCTTCTTTCCTCCCCCCCCCTTTCGCTTTCTTCTTGGGTTGTTGGGAAACAGTCGGGAGCCCCCACCCGTGTAAGACTCCCGTTTCACTCCCACCAGCAGCCTGTTCAGGGAAGACAAATAACCCCGGCGCAACCTCGTGTCTCTCCTCTCTTCCCCCCCACCCAGCGCCACTACCACCACCATCACCTCCATTTCCTCGAGCTCTTTCTCTCTCTCCTCTCTCCCCACCCCCAACGGCTCCATGTGTCCGCAAGGAGCCCCCGGGTCAGGCTAGCAGGAGGCGGGCCCCGCACTTTGTTAGCGCTTGTTGTGCTGCCAGGGCCGGGAGCGCTCAGCGTGGCCAGCAGGGCGGAGGGAGGGGGGGGGGCAGCGTTCCCGGGAGTCGCTCAGCCCTTCGCCTCATCCCGTCGTCGTCCCCTCATTCTGCCACCGGCTCCGTCCACCCCGTCTCTCCTCCTTCGCTCCCCCACCCCGGAGACTTTCATCCAACTTTTCTC